>JAQGCA010003447.1:0-11793 GCA_034698945.1 Protaphorura quadriocellata | reverse complement strand
TTTGCGCGACAAGTCCGTTGAACGTCCTTATTAGGACTTAACACTGTGATTCTAAAAATCTAAATATTAAGAGTAGTTATCCAATTATTGTAATTTATTTCGTTTTCGTGTTAATTTTTGGAATTGCCGAGCAGAAAATAATTTCAGATCAGAGAGATCGACGGAGCCGACTTATCAGTAGAGTATAATTTTGTGTAATATGAATTGTAGTTCTTGGTCATTGCCCTGACTGTCAGTCCAAAAATTTGATTATTAAATGATGTGTTTTTCTTATTTGATATTTTCTCAGGCTAGGTTTCTTAAAGAATTTTTGCCCGCATCCCGCATCTCATAATCTGATTCTATATGTTTAGCCGAAAGAAAATCTAGTCACATTGTAGCCGTAAAAATTATAAATTCTCATTAACGTGAAATCAACTTTTCTTTGGCAGGTGGTTATAGTGTACATTATACGGCAGACATAATAAAACGTTCAAGCGGATGTTTGTTTGTTTGTGCAAAAGAAATTGATGAGAATATAAATATTATATGTGATAATGATAAATACATAGTCTGAAGGTCAGCCACTAAATATTATCTAACACCATGCAGACACCAGACTATATGTACTGTTTCCATCAGGTATTTAACCAGAAAAAAATCTCAAGTGCAAGAACTTCTCTATTACGCAACAATTTATGACACTACAGCATAGCATGAAACAGATTTCACACGAACCTAAAAAACTCACTCATTTACAAATGAGAGTTTGAGTTTGAAGCCTTCAAAAATAAAATTCTAGAATGAGTCCTTTGGAATTTCTCATTTATTTTGTTCTTGGGGCATTAAGTCTAGTATATTTGTTTCGTAAGAAATCAAAAGAGAAAAATTATCCACCAGGTAACATTTCTTTTAGGTTTATTTGGAGTTTGGAGTATAAAATTGACTTGAATTTTAATTTAGGGCCATGGGGTATTCCGATCCTTGGACATTTACCGTTCGTGGGGACTAATATCCAGGAAACATTTATGAAATGGTCTAAAATATATGGCCCCGTCATTGCCGTCGATTTAGGCTCATTTCCGTAAGTATTAATTTGAAAACTAGGTCACCAAAGGTCACGAACACGATCCTACAAAATTTGATGCCATCGTCGAGACAATAGGAATTTCAACCTATACCCATTTCCGTTTGCGGTCAACTCCCAAGGTCAGAGGTCAGGTTCAAAGTCTAATTCACATCAATTTTTGTGTTTGTTTAAGGACGGTGGTCATAAATGACCCAAAACTGATTAGGACAGCTTTCAACGATCATGATTTTGCAGGGCGTCCGAATTTACCTACTTTTTTACAAAGGAGTGGTGGAGAAGCTGAAGGTACGTCCCTGGAAGTCAAATGAAGGTCATTTTTGACCTAGAATTCGATTTCTACTTTTCGATGAAAAATTTTTCGGTCATAGTTACAGTGACCTCGAAGGTTAAAGGGAATATGACCAAACAATTTTTTATCAAAAAGTAGAATATAAGTGTTAAAATCAAAAATGACCTCCACTTGCCCTCGAAGGTGACCCCGGAGGTCAGTGGGAATATGACCAAAATATTGTACCATTTACTAATTAATATATTGAATAAAAAAATATATTTCCTGTTCTTTCTAGGTGTCATATGCAGTAGTGGTAAGAAATGGATGGAGCAAAGAAGATTCGTCATTCGTACTCTACGTGATTTTGGTTTTGGAACAAAGACAATGGAAGCGACTGTTCAAGAAGAAATCAAGGATTTGATTGAAGGTTTCAGAAAAGTGGTCGGAAAACCGGTGTCCACACAAAATCGTTTCAATGCAGCTGTACTCAACGCACTTTGGACAATCATTGCGGGTGAAAGGTTCAAACAGGATGACCCGGAATTACAAATTGCAATTAAGCATTTGACATCGTAAGTAAGAAAAAAAAAGAAAGATTTTACAATTAAATTTTATTTTGATAAATATTATACCACTAGAAATATTCAAAACCAAAATGCAACGGCTACCGTCGCCCAATTCTTCCCAATTCTTGTCAAACTGGCTCCAAAACTACTCGGCTTTGATAAACTAATCAAGGATAATTTTCCAATGTTGGAATTCCTGAAAAAACCAATAGAAGAACACAAGGCAACATTCCTTCAAGGTCAACCCAGAGACTTCATCGATGTTTATTTGGAAGAAATGAAGGGAACAAGTGACCCGGCGTCTAGTTTTTATAAAGAAAATGGAGGTAAATAAATTTAAATATATTTAAAGGATACCGCACAAAGAGCATGGGAAAGTATCCCCGTTAGAATTTGGTGAACCCGATTAGTCACCTCTGGCGATCTCTGGAGGTCACTGACCTCAGTCACCTGATAACCGTGAAAATGACCTCTACAAAAGTTGTTCCACTCGGTGAGACAAACAACTTTTTCCTCTATCATTTTTCTCGTTGGTCAATCCCCTAGGTCACAGGTCAAAGTAAAGATGGCTTGCCTCATAGTCGCGATGTTGACTTTGACCCGTGACCTCGGGGGTTGGCTGCAGGGAAAAATGACAGAGGAAAAAGTTGTTTTTCACACTGTGGAACAAATTTTGTAAGGGTCCTTTTTACGGTAATGAGCTGACAGATATATGTCAAGGTCAGTGACCCCCTGAAAGTCACAGGGGGTGACCAATCTGGTTCGGTCTTACACAAGATTTGTTCAGGAGGTCAAGGGCTACGAGATTTCAATAATTCACAAAATTATAACGGGGGGTAGTTTTCCAAGCTCTTTGTACGGTAACCTTTGGTGGAGCAAGTAAAAATGAAATGTCTAATATATTTTCTTTGATTGTGGACTAGAAAAATCTATTTTATTCTCCGTACTCGACTTATTTATTGCTGGAGCTGAAACGACGAGTACAACGCTGACATGGACATTCTTGTACTTGGCAAAATACCCACAAGTCCAATCTAAATTGCAGTCCGAAATTCAGCGAGTTGTGGGAGACAGTCGATTGCCTTCATTGAATGATCGTCCGAATATGCCTTACACAGAAGCTGTGATCCATGAAGTCCTCCGATACTGTGCTCTTGTCCCATTGGGAGTTGTTCATAATACAAACACAGATGTAGAACTAGGTGGATTTACAATTCCGAAGGATACCATGATCATGGGAAATATATACGCTGTTCATTTTGATCAAAAGATCTGGGGAGATCCCCACAATTTCAGACCTGAAAGATTTTTGAACAAAGACGGAGTGTTTGTGAAAAATGAAGCATTTCTTGCATTTTCTGTTGGGAAAAGAGCATGTCCAGGGGAAAGTTTGGCAAGGGATGAATTATTTTTATTCACAGTGAGTCTGTTTCAAGCGTTCACGGTATCACCGGTTGGGACTACGGATGAGTTGTCTATTGACCCTCATCAGAGCGTCGTCTTGTCACCTAAGCCTCATCAACTCATTCTCACTGAAAGAAATTAAAATGTATTCATGATGATGATGAACTTCAAATGTTCAATGTTCAGCAATTATTTCAATTCCTGCCTGGGTTCAACTTTTCCTGCAATTTACGTTTCATACTCATTTAGCTTCAATAAAATGGGGATTAAAATCTCTGTCCTAGCTAACGAGTTAAAATTAGATGCTACCGTTCTACATTTGGAGAATGGACTCTCTATGCAACAATTGTTTGCACCCACAAAAGTTGGACTTTGATATGCGTGAGAAGCAATGAGTAGAAAATGGGACCCTGTAGCTCAGTGGTAAGATCAGCCCCGAGGTTAGGAGTTAGGAGTAAAGACGGGTTCGATTCCCGACTGGAGTCACTTTTTGCTACCATTTGCTTAAGGCATTCACTATACTTCAATCAAATGGGAGCCAAGAAGGTCCAAAGAATGATAGTCCATTCATTTCTGAATGATCCAAAGTGGACCTTGTGGAGTCCCTGCAGTTGTCCAAGCCCTTGTTCTCCGTGACCTAATCCGATTGACAACGATTTCAAACCCAGCCAAGTAAAATTACACCGAACGCACGCCATCTTTTCCGTCCTAGCGGAATCATATGGCGTTGCACGGAGGGTGTCAATCCAGCACAAATCTGCTTCCGGAATGTCATCGGAGCTTGAAGCATTGTGAGGAACACGGCAAGATTTGACTGCTTGAACATCCTTTATTCCGATGTACTGTCCTAAGGATTCGGGTTATCTGTAATTAAGCACCGGCGTTTATTATTTAACTGGAAAATCTGAACCTTGTTAGCAAGGCTGCATATGAGTATCCACACTGGTAGGAAAGATTTTTCTAAAACTGTAATTTGTAGCTGACCCATTGTTCCAAAACAAAGACCGCAGCTCCACCTAGTTGTACGTATTGTAACTAAACTACCAGGAACGATTGTCTGGTGTTGACACCGCACCGCTCTGAAGGAATTAAATTAAGAACAGATAATAATAGATCTGATTAATTCCAGTTCGGAACAGCAATCCAAAAAACCATTCAAAATAGAAATACTTTGTCGTAAATGTCGTAAATGTTTTTTATTTTCAATTAATCACGATAATAGCGCAGACACTCTCTCGACCTGAGTTCTGGAGCATTGAGCTGGGACGACGGATTGATATGGTATGCACTGCATGCTCTATGTGCATTTTTAAATGTCAAATTGTCTGGTACTGGAAATATTAAAATACATTTATGTGTATTGTTTTCTCAGCTTTAAGCCCTTCACAAACATTTTCCGGCACATCAGTCAGTCTGTGCAATTTGAGGCGAAACGCACGGGGGGAGGGCGGATTAGATGCTCTCACGCCGTTTTTCTTTTTGTTCTAAGGTTTTGGATCATGTTGACATTCAGGTCAGTTACCTGGTTGTTCGAGTTTTCTGCGATGGCAATAGAGAAATTAAGCATTGGGGCAACTTGGGGTGTCTCGTTTCTTTTGTTCTCAACCGTATATGCCAATACTTTGCCTAATTTTTTTCATTTCCAATGGAATGCGATAAAAGCGCAGACACTTTCTCGACCTGAGTTCTTTAGCATTGACTCTGGTCGACCCTTGAATGCACTGCATATGCTCTAATGTGCACCTATATGTATAAAAGCTACATATATATGTCAAATTGTCTGGTGCTCGAAATATTAAAATGCGTTCATATGTGTCATCTGTTTCTTCATAGATGTGACTAGAGTCAAGATTCAGATTCAGATTTGTTTATTCACAAGCAAAAGCACAACATTCCTCACAACAATAAGAATAAATCCCAATTGATCCATCGGTGAGGGTTACACAATCACGGAGAAGAGTTTTAGTAATAAATTACCAGAGAAATATTTGCTAAAGATTAGACACTATTTCTAGTACTAACATTTCATGTCATTACCCTGAACTTGAAATTCCAAACGTCAATAAATCATTACTTAAAATCATAATCAAAAATTCTGATCCAGGACATAACCAAAGTAAACCATAAAATAACAACAGGCTATTTAACCATAATCATAGTAACTTAAACATTCCATAACTATATTTTCCATATGGAAGAAGAAATATGTATTTTCGATGTCTGGTTCCAAGCTTATCTTTGACAGTAAAGTGAACAATTCTTCAACGAATGCATTCACATGGTAATTACACTTACACTGGCTCTGAACATTATTCTTTTTCTTTGGCTTGAAAATAGAAAAAAATAAATCCATGACCTGTTTTTAATAAAGGTCCAATATGCATCGTCTGTCATCCAAAATGAACATTTCCTTCTATGAAAATGATTAAAACAATATTTACATTGCAACACACCAAAATCCTCCTCTTCTAGAAACATGTCTTCCACAAAATTCTTAAGGAAAAATGTGTATCTTTGTTCCTTATACAGGATTAAACAATAATTCTGCACTTCTTTAGTGCAGCTATGGCACACCGGCAAATCATTATCATTTAACTCTAGCAAATATTCCGAACCATTAATATGATCTTGTATCAATTCAAAATGTTCTATAATTTCACCATCTTAAGTTCCTTCTAAGCAGGGCCGGCCTTTGGGGGCGGCAAACCGGTGCCACCGCACCAGGCGCCAAAATCTGGGGAGCGCAAAATTTATGAAAATAAGAATATTTAGCTGGAATTAAATATGAGCGAATGAATGGGGGGATTTACTTTTGTCTACAGACCTAGTCAAAGGTCAATCAAATATTAAGTTATAAGAAGTTACATTTACGACTGCAAACACCATATTACAAATGGAGATCCAGCAGATCCGCGCTAGCTTCTACCGGTTGACTTTCACGTGTCCCAATTCAGTCTGAAAGCGAGCGGCGTGCGAGAAAAATAAGAAACGACTTTTTTGATGTTTTCCAGTCGTTTTTTCATGCTCTTCGGCCTGAAAGCTTGTGAAAACTTCAAAGTCACAAACATCCAACTTCACCACCGCATTCCCATATCTTTTGTGAAAATTTTAAGCCGTGTGTCGACAGCTGATAGCTGAACATGTTCCTAAAAATCTCATCTTCCTTGAAAACGCACGAATTCCGGGGGGAAGTGAAATTTTGAGGAATACACGACTCGCTCAGAAATAGTCAACTCGTGGCTTGTAATTTTCTTAAAAAACTTGAGAATGAGGTGAAGTTGGTTTCTCCAAGATTTTGAGGCTTACACGGCTATTCAGGCGGAAAACCATGAAAAAAGGCAGAAAAATGACAAGAAAAAGAAAAATGATTTCATATTTTTGGGCGCCCGCTGCGCGCGAACGCACTTTCAAATGTTGAAATGTGGGGACTGTGATTTCATTTGAGCTGATGTTTCTAACGACCTGTGTACCACTTGGTCGTAGCTATTGTAGTTCCTGAGGTACGATACGATGACAAAAATGCATATTAGTCACTGTTTATTTATAGTAAGTGTTTTGCTTTTACTGTAAACTTTTAGAAAAAAAAATCTGACGATTCACAGAATCTGGAAATTTAGATTATCTTTTCCGAAAGCTACACGAGGATGAGGATTCTAAGTCCTATATGGTCCCAATAATTGATTTTGCAAACAAATGGCTAGGAAAGTTAATTCATATAATAAAATGAACAGACTGGTGAACTAAGCAATCCGAATCCGAAATACTTTTTATCCTTGATTCTTTCATTCGAGTTTTTTGGAGGATTATAGTCCAGAGGGCATATTTGAGTATTTCGCACCGGCCGCAATCTTGCTAAGGCCGGTCCTGCTTCTAAGATCAGTACATTTGTGTCAGAAACCTCATCCAGGAGTCTATGAATTTCAATTAATGCTTTCTTTATATCGCGAAGGTGACACTTTACCCAAAAATTTGCGTCAGAACGATCATATGTATGGACTTTTGCATACTGAGCAGAAATCACAGAAATTACAGGGAATATCGGTCTACATATTGCCACAGATTCGGATATTCCCCCAGTAAAATTCGCCACAATCTGCCTCTTAAAAATAAACCTTAAGTTTTGTTCTTTCTATTTTAGTCTTAATATTTTTTATTTTATTTTTTATAAATAGTATGAAAGAGGTTGGTTAGCTGATAGATGATACAGGATCCTGATTGAGTGGTCCAAAGCCCAAATTCATCTTGATTAAAAGTTCCGAATGTTCCAGAGCCTCAAAAATTTTTTATTTGGGCCAAACTCGAATTATTATGCCGTAGAGTCCAGATTACTCCAGTGCAGTGTCTCCAATGCCTCAATGTCTTGAGAATCCCCAAAATTGTTCCAAATCTCGATTTTATTGCCGACGACTTCACATCTGGCCTCGGACCTTGAGGTCTTAGAGCTTAACCACGAAGGCAAACACGGTTGTGAATTGTGAATAATTCCTTAAAGAAATATTACAATTCATCGTGGGGCTAACAGAGATTATAAAATGTCTGTGCAGCGTGACTGTCTTTTTGCCTTGTATTTTGGTTAGGGCAATGGATGGGGAAGACTTTGACTCTTTTGCCTTGTGTTGTGTTAAGGCTATACACGGAGTGGGAGGTAATGTTGTGTGGAAGACTCGGAGGAGAAGTGAAGAAATCCATTCTTGCGACTACCTCAGTGGAATGACATAGGAGAAGTGAAGAAATTTGAACTCTGTAGTTTTCGATTTATTTGATGATCACGATGTATGTATTTGTTGTAACATTACAATGTGTGGGTAGTAGTGAAAATTTTGGCTCGAGAAAAGACAGGCTGACCTCCTTTCCAATCGACTCCACGCAATGTATATGAAAATTAATAAATAAGGACTACACTAAATTAGTCTAATCGTTTATAGCGCACATGCGCAATACAAAACGGTAGGACTGCAAGCAGTAATGTTTGGTTGTTCGAATCATGGAATTATTTCGTCAAATTATTTTTCCTATTTCTCTGCAACGTCTAACTCCAATTTGACTTATTTTGCCAGACTTAAGCAAAAAGTCTCACGAGATAATAATATGTGATTCAAACCGGCATCCTTAAATAAACTAGAGTTCTTGCAGTTTTGTACTGCGCAAACATGATGTACACAGCTATTTTTGTTAAATGTATGATTAAGATTGCACAATGTATACCAATCGAACCATGCATACGTGCACTTATGAATCTACTGAAATGAGAGCATGAAATTGGTGGTGCCGGTGACGAGGGTTTGAATTAAAGTATGCCTTTGGCATCTTTTCCCATTGATGTCATATAGTATCCGCATTTGACACTTGATCAAAATATTGCACCAAGCCCGAAGCTTGGTTGATAATTCGAACATTTTTGACAGCTGAAATGTTCCTGGTATCATGAGGATGTACAATGCAACTGTTTCAATTGAAATAAATAAGTAAAAGATGGTTCCAAGTTTTGTACCGAGTTGAAAGCTTGCGTAGAATGTTATCATTGACAGTGCTCCCAATATAACTTTATATCCTTGTAGAAGGAGTTTCCCAAATGAAACGTCATGAATTCTATTCTAACGTAGTTAAATTTTCGAGCATTTAATATTTGAGAATATTCTCGAGAATATTCCCGAGAATATTCTCAAATCCGGTAGCATGTAGCCCCAAAATTTTTAAATTCATTCTTGGACTTGGATTAGTGTATAAGTCATTGATTGTATTCTTTTCCTTTGTTGAAATGGTTGACACTTGAATAAAGCAAAATCTAAATCTAAACCAAATGTAAATGACAAAAGTTTCCGAACTATTCCATTCATAAACTAGAGCATAAAGTATAAACATTTATGCTCGAGAATATTCTCGAGAATATTCTCTTACAACCCTATTCAGAATGTATAGAGAACGGTAGAAAGCGAATGCTTCTGTGCGTTCGACATCATCCAATTCATTAGTATCCATATTTGTGATGTCACTGAATTAGACAGATTGAACGGGCCGGACTGGCCGGGCCACGCCAGACTGAACGGGCCGGGCCGGCCCGGATTTCGGACGGATCGGGCCGGATCGGGCTCGGACTGAAAAACAAACGGGCCGGATCGAGCCGGGCCGATTTTTTTTTAAATATTTCGGGCCGGATCGGGCCCAGACTTAAAAACAAACGGGCCGGATCGAGCTGGGCCAACAAAGGGTGGCCCGTTCACCAATCTTATCCCGATGAAGTCGAGGAGCGGATGACTCAAATGCAAATATCATCTCTACGTGTTTTGCGCAATCATCAAATGCTAATTCTACACGCGCGATCACGCGACCTTCATCCAAAATTAAAACTTCATTTAAGGAAACCGGTCAGATTTCTATTCGATTTTAATCTTTGTTTTTTGTTTCAAATATAGAAGCAATTTTAAATTGCATTGTATTACAAGCAGTGTTCAATTTCAATTCTCCTGTTAATTTTGAGTAAATGGTAGTGTTCATTCCTTCAATTTCGGAATAAAATTATTTCGGGCCGGATCGGGTACAAAGTTAAAAACAAACAGGCCGAAAAAAATAAAAAATTTCGGGCCGGATCGGATTCGGACTCAAAAACAAACTGGCCGGATCGGGCCGGTTTCATTTCAGTAGCCAAATAAAAAAAAATGCTTCTTTTCGGCTTTCTGAACAATCCTCAAATGGATCGCTAGAATCAGAGATGCTATGGTTCTCCGCTAGAGGTTGACGCAAGTAATACACCGCCCTCTAACGGAGAGCAAAGGTATTTCTGTTTTTCGTGGTCCATTTAAACATTGTTCAGGAAGTCGAGAAGAAGCAGTGTGTAAAGTTTCAGGCCATTCGAACGTGGGGCACATGTTATATCCAGGTGACCCCTAGCGGTGACCCTGGAATATCTATCGATTTGGTAACCATTCGAGAATTGTTCAGGAGGGCAAGGAGTTGCGCTGCACAAAATTTTGGGTCAATCACTCTTTCTTCTACCATTGCCGCCGAGTTGTTTTTATTGACAGTCATCGCAGCGTCATGAGGTATGGCTCATTAGTCGCGCGATTAAATTTCGGATAAGATGGCTACCATCAAATTTTAAATTGCTTACAGTATAAAGCAATTACTGAGAATAGATACTTCGTTTTGAAACACCCAAGTATAATACAGACAGAAATACCTCTCGAATGTTTTAAATAGTACGAATAAGCTAAATGGCTTCACTTTGAGGTTACCGTGTCATGTTGCCCCACAAGCATGTTTTCCTCTTTTATTAATTAATGTTTGGATTATTCTCTTCCTTCCTGGATTGAAAATATGAAATGATATCATGTTGTAGACTTCCCGTCTTATATCCTACATTGTCACATGTGTCCTGGTCCTTTCCGCGGAGGACAAGTAAACCTTGAGGACTTCTCGTGACGTCAGTCTCATAATTAAAATTATGAGTTTGTAGGATTTTCCATCTGCTCACGTACTTCCGGTTCTTGATTAACCCATGGTAATGATGAGTGACATTGACGGAGACATAGCCGACGATTGTTTTGGAGATGGACGAGAGTTTATTAAATGTCTTCTTCGCCTTCGCCAAAATGAATTCTTTGAATTTGGAGTTAAGTCCTTGAATCCGACTCAATATTTCTCGCGAAGGTGGCGCTATGGAATTCCTGAACATTCCGTCTCCACCACCGACGATGGCGTAGTCTGGGAGTCCATTTCCCTCTCTGAATATCCGAACGGACATTGCGTACCCGTACCCAGGGTGTGAGTGATGGAACCACTTCACTCCATTCGCATTCACTCTATGTCTTGGAATTCCATGAAGATTAGTGTATCCGAAGGATTGTACCATCGCATGAACTCGCTGGTCACCTCCAATCAATTCCAACGTTTCAAATATTTGGACGACAGAATATTTCTTCAATGCTTCAATTGTGAGGTCAATCCAATTGTTGTCATGGAAACTCAGGTCACCATCTATCCAAGCAACCCATTTGGCATGAGGTGGTAGACGTGACACAGCGATATTGATTAAATTTTCTTTCATCCAATAAACAGATTCGGATTTGAGTTGAATGTGGAAGGGGTTGTTGGGTTCAGTCACTTGGAAATTATGTTGATTTAAACTAGGAAAAATACATTCAACTGTGATCAGTTGAGCATTCGTGTCTTTCATGTGTTTGGCAAAGTTATGATACAAGCCGTATCGACTCTGGTAAGATGCTGGGTTGAAAATCGTAGTGATGACGAAGAAATTATCTTTGTCCAAGTGATTCATGGTAGATGGTGCGGGAAGGTTCTCCAGTCGTGTCACACTCATACATATCGTCCCAGAACCTTAAAGTATTTAAATCCAATCACAATAAATTACAATTCAAATTTGATTTCTAATAGTAATTACAGTGTTATAGTCAGAGTCAGAGTCAGAGAATTCTTTATTAAAGTCATAATGCTCCATAGCCCATGCAGTTCAGTAATATAACCAA
>JAQGCA010003446.1:0-11793 GCA_034698945.1 Protaphorura quadriocellata | reverse complement strand
CTTACTTCTTAATTTCAATGTTATTCCCCACTTTTTCTTACTACATCACAATATACACCTCTTAATTATTTGAAACAGATTACTGGTTTTAGGTTTATATTTATTGCTAATAGAATATTCTTTTAAAAACAACATGCGAACCCTTCTAAATTCAAGGTTGGAGAAAATGGGTTTAACCTGACCTTCCACAAGAAGGACTGAAACATATTTTCAATTTATCAGAAATACAAACCCGAATCGGCCTTACCATATATGACATGGTATTTGCCTTTGAGATGGAACTATAATTAGACTGAAACATTATTGTAAATACAAATTAATTACCGTATACAACAGTCAGAAATATAAGATTCTGGATTCAACTACGACATTTGGTCAATTCTAATGAATCCGATGTAAATATCACTTTAAATACTCTTGTTTGAATATCAGTATGGCAATAAATTGCAGTACTCTAGTACTGGTAAAATTATTCACTATTCAAACTACAAACGGTTATTTGTGTCTGACAAAAAACTTTACAATTTTACATTAGAGTGAATTATGTTGATTAGGTAAAACAAACAGGTCAATTCAGGTCAATACCAGGACAGAACCAGTTCATTATCAGCGCCAGTAGAAAACAGAACTATTCATGCGAGACAATGTTACAAGACCTTAAGTATACAAATATGTTGTGTCTGGTCAGGTTTCAAGTTTTCAAGTATGTTTGTGTTAGGTCAGTTTTATCAGTCCAGTTAGTGTAGTCTCTCTGAAGTCACAAGAAGGGGGGAACTTATTCAGATATGTTGTCTTGTGTATGCTTTAACGAGGGATTATTTTCTCATGTAAAAGTCAAAAATTCAGGGTTAATATATTCAATACCTCCCCGGTATTAATGTCCAAGATCCGAAGGCTATGACAAATTAGTCTTAAATTCCTCATTAAGGCACCTCCGCCTAGGGCTGAGTAGAATATTCGTAATTCTTACTGACGATTAGCGGAAATTTTATTTTCTACTCGTGACTAGAACCCAACCCACCGTTCGCAATGGTCTGCAGTTTACAACTAAATACTTTCCCTTGTTAAATCTATGAGAAAAGCAAAAGCAGTGATGGCAGTGAACTTCATTCAATCATCACCATGAACTTACTTACCCCCAGTCTGTATAACCTAATCATTATTCCATACATTATGTTACGTTATGTTTTAGTTTGGATGACATGAGAAACATTCGGAGTATGGGTATATGAATGGTAGACTTATAGGGATGCAGTTCTCTAAAGTGCATATTTTATTACATGCATTTCCAGAGCTGAATAATTTGTTCTAATGTGAATGAACTGTCTGAAAATATCAACAACTTCATTAACCTTGACTAGGACATGACAGGAGTGCGAGCCAAGGGATCCTGCTCAATTGTAAAATGTTGTTTATTAATATTTCAGTTCATGTTGTCATTTATCTAAAGACATCAAGACTAGACGTAGCCCCAGACATTCTTAAGAAGCCCAACACGTTGACGTGATTCTTCCCTCATGTCCCTCAGAAGTTTTGATGTCCAGAATCCGATTTCGAAGACATATATTTATACGTGGACTACATGGGTAGCTTATTACACATGTCACAATGTCTAATCTTATGTCTGAGCCTGGGCTCTGGAGGTCTGAGACTTCAAACAGAACTGGAGAGGATTAAATTGTGGGCTGTTGGTGTTTGATATCAAAAAAAGAGGACCACACTTTAGATGCTAAGGCTTTCTTCTCGTCGTTCCCACGATGATAATGGGTGGAATCGTCGAGACCCAGACTCAGACCCCAGACCCTAATCAGAATCCTTAAGGACAACGACAACTTTACATAAATGTCACTCTCACTAGTCTGGGTCTGACTATCGTATACTGCGTCAACTGAGACCTCACTCATATAGTACATTCGAAAGAAATATTCTACATTCCTAAAATGTATCTGAACCATTCGACACCGTTTAACCCTCAGTTAGTTCTAAATTTGAGACAAATGAGACCAATTTCTGTGGATTAATGACCACATACGCCGAAACGTTGTCCATACTTGCCATATGGAAGGGACTTCTAAGACAGTCCTCGTTTCGACCATCCGTCAGTAGTCCGTGGGCTGTCCAAAATGTGAATTCCTTCTTCATGTCTAAGACCTCAACTCTTCCAGTCCCAAAGAATTTCATAACCTCTTCGTATGAAAAGAATTGACCACGGATGCATTATCGAACAGAGCTGCCCGGTACGGTGCAGATTAATTATAGCATTCGGAGTGTATAATTTTATTAATAGTGTCCAGCATGAACGAACTGGATTCAGTAGCCAGTCGGCCTTCATTGACCCGAGGCTTAACGTAAAAATCTTGGCCCCAATGGTAATAATTCCACATAGGTCGTATTTATATTTAAAGAAGACTAGATTCATCCATCTGGTGGATGAGAGATCATAGATGGTTGAGTCACGCTAACCCTTAAATGTCAAATGCAATGCACCATAACAATAATATTACATCACTTCTGCATATTGCGTTGGGTACATTTATATGTACAGCCGGCCTTCTGGTCTGACCAGTATAGCATGCATGCATGGCATGACAAACGAATCTTAAAAACCTGGGTTGGATTATCCAACAAATAGTTGATGCACATGGAGAGCAAAGATTTCTAGAGAATGTGGTGATGCCTGGCGTACCGTAAGTAAACCTCGACTGCATTAGGTTATGTTCAAACTACATATGTGTTCAAAGGTTAAAATATTTTTTGTCACCTTCCTTCTTCCCGAACTTCTTGAATTTTTTTTTCATTTGACTGATCCTCCAGTGCGTACTCTTTATGTATAGGGTCTGAAATATGCATTACTTCAACCAGATTTAGATAGAACCTACTGGTCAGCATGATGTAAAAGGTGAAAAAAAATCTGCTCTTTCCGAGCCTCAAAAATTGCACAAACTTTTACAATTCAGTTATTCCGTTCGAGTTCCAATTTGATGACCCACTTAATTTTAAGGGTTTCTAAGAGAATTGTTACATTACTTGTACTTCCAAAAATAGGAAAGTCGAGTTACACAAAGTTATCTATGCACACAAATTTCTCATGAAAGGAAAATTTCTCAAGGATTTCTGCCTAGCTACGAAACCAGCAAAACAGAAAATGTGAATAATGAAAACTTTTTTCAGGCATCCGAATTTACCGATATAACTTAAACTGATATTTCAGAATTATTATAGATGGACGAATGATACTTTGAAATTCTTAAATCGTATTCTGCTAAGCTGGCAGAAAACTAAGAGTAGAATACCAGAACAGTATAAGATAATCAAGGATTGAAAACCGTTAAGAGCTCAGGAAAAGTTAAACTGTTTGGGAATCAATTCAACATAAGATTAATTATTTCAAAATTCACGCAGGGAATTCGAAATATGGACGTACCGGATCGACATAAGTGGTAGAAATGTCGGCATTTGTGAAATTTCTTTAGTTTTGTGCACTTCATCTGCAAACTCGAACAAAATAAAATTCCGATCCTAACGAAACCGGTCGAGACAGCGCTCGACAATTTGTTAGTTGCTGGCATTTTCTCCACTAATTCCAACAAAATGGAAATATTAAGACATAAAAGTGGTCAAAATTTCATTATTTTTGGACAATAGTTTTAATTTTCACGCTATATCTACGAAATCCAACAAACGAAAATATTAACAAAACTTCTAGATATTTCTCTTAAAAACTAATCTATCAATCGATTCCAACAAAATAATAAAAGTGGCCGATATTTCGATATTCCTCAATACGCTTTTAGATACTGCATGTATGAATTCCAATGAAATGATGAGAAGGAAGGGTCAATATTTGACGATATCGATGCTTCGATGGATACAGTTTTCATACGTAGAGATTATGTGGAGATGTGACATATGTAGAGATTCACCCAGTGCTAATATATAATTGACACCCTGTAAAACTAACTCCCCAATACGAAATACCACATCCACATCCTCTTAGTTTTTTTGGACCAACTTCCACAATACCGCATCCTATCCTATCCTGATCTTTTCTTCCCATCAGCCCAACAGAGCTCATCTTCTTCTTCCTTGACTACTTCCATAACTAACTCTTATAGCTCTAACAGATTCAGTCAGATACAACTCTCCTTCAAAATCTCGTTTCCCTACGACTATTTTTATTGCACCCCAAAATCTAAACCCTATTCCCGCCCGGGCTTCCTCGCCTCATGAATCTTCAAACCAAAAATTGTTTTCAAAGGAAGAGAAAGATTCGTCTCCGTGCTTCGAATGGGAATCAGATGGTGGTGTCATACACAATTGAACAAAGTTAAGGACCAAAGCTTAAATCCTTCTGTTGAAAAAAAAATTATTGCACTATCTGAGATTGAATTTGAATTACGCAACGTCTTCATGGTATTTAGACACAGCTCTTAGCCAAAGCCAATCAGAATGAATTCAAAACAAAGAGTTCAATATCACCCTTGGATAAGTCATTCCTCCGTGGGAATTAACCTCAATGCAAACCACACTCATAACCTCATTATGAATATGAAATCTGGTGTATCACCCTTTTAATCGAAATTAGACATACAAGTTGGACTTCAGAGAGGATGAAATTCACACGGTCACCAGGAATTACTGAACGACCATAACGAAACCAAAACCAAATTAGAAAAGATTGCGGTACAAAATAAAATAATTCTGAAAAGTGATATAATCCAACAAGAAAAATTATCTGGAATGAAGGTCTCACCAGGCCTTCATTCTAAGGAGAAATTCTTCTGGCTAGAGGATACTAAAGTGCTTGGAAGTTTACATTATCTTGCAACATAGCAATGGAAATGGAAAACCTGTTGAACCGACTAACCGTCCTTCTCATTGAAACTGAAACGACAGCTATTTTAGAAGATTCGTTGGGATAATTGGATGACACGCTGAGCCAAATAATTTAGAATGCTTAGCAATCACCAAGTTTTCTAGGCCCACTCAGAAAGATAATAACCATAATTCCAGTGGAGAATGCGATATGACCTCAAGATTCTAGACTCTGCATCTTAAGGGCCCTGCCCTTAATGCATTGCACGAGTAACACGAGTTCGAACTTGGTGGAATTTGTTTCGAATTCGGGGTAACACTTAAGAATAGAGAATGAGAATGAGATTGAGAAGAAAGTTGGATTCGGTCTACAGAATCAGATTCAAGTTTCGCATTCAATAATCCAATATGTATTTGTACAAATAATCAGCTCAATACAATAGTATCTCGTACAATCAATATTAGCGTCAAAAACGTTAAATTGATTTATCAAGGAGTGTCGTTAGTTCGACAAATCTGGTTTATGATTATGGTAATTTTTAGCATATCCTCTGTTTTTGTGTGTCGTGCCCTTTTCGTCCTCGTGAACTAGTCAATCAATCAGCTATTCGACACCTTCCTATTTGAAAAACTTCTACAAATCTATTATCCACTTCTAGAAATCTAATCAATTTCGAATTTCTAGAGTCTGGCTGTCATAGATTCCATTCAGCTGTCAATCAATTTTACTTAATTAATCGTTACAACAGTCGATAATTCAAGTTACGTTTATTGCCTACCACAATCAGACCAGTGCAGTTGAGTGACTTGAGTTAGAGTTCGACAAAATTATGTTATAGTTTTTGAATATATTAGCATAACTTTCCAAGATAATAATTATGAATCCGTCCAACAAGGATGTCACCTTCGAGCAACAATAAATAACGAAATCCTCACAAAATATCATCACTGCTACATACTTTCCTAATCTAAATACTAATAACTAAAAAGCTAAACAATTCACGAAATTAAACCCGAAGGTCAATGCACATGGCGACGATGCGGTGTAATGTCTTAAGCAAGTATAACCTTACCAGAAGGAATGAACGCTATAATCATGTGGCCCAAAAGTAAACGTATCCGTAATCGAAATGTAACATGATTGAGGTGAACATGGAACAACCATTAATATGAAGGTCTACGCAAGTTTAATAATCTGGCTCTGGTTGAATTAATTGGACTCACTAATTCCTAACTAACGGAAACTTTCCTTTTCACATAAAAAACCAATGTAGTGCAGGTTTGCGTAATTCAGAACAAATAATTGTTCTAAATCTGCGCTAAAAAGAAATCGAAATCGAATAGGGGTCAGATATATTGCAATTGTCGATCATATTCTATCCGTGTAGTATGAAATTCTGAACTGATTCGAATTCGAATAGTCAATATTTCTATATTTCACAATTCGGCACCTCGACTTTCGATCCGATGTCTAGAATAGTTTTGAGGGCAAGATGGTCTATAGTGAAAGAAAACTTTACAATAATCGAATGGACTCATGGAAATCGTGAGCAAATGATGGCATTTAAATTCTGGTCACCGATGGAAACAATACATACTGTACGTGCACTTTAAGCGCGATACGCGATGGCCGACCGAGCGACCCATTCGGACTCACTCGCCAGCTTGAAGGGATAGCACGCCAGATGTTCGGGCAGCCATCGCGTATCGCACTTAAAATGAGCGTACAGTAGAACCACACATTACACCCATTTTTAACATCTGAAAATTGAAACCTGCAATTTCATTTCTGCACATACTTAGCCCAGGCGTGTATATCTAGGAACTTTCTTTGTATGTTTTGGACACATATTTTTTTTGAGATGAAGATGACGTTCTCGAGTAAACTGTTACCAGTAAAGTTCTATTCGAAATGGGTCATGGTTTTTCCTAAAATGAAGAACACTTACAAATCCGCCGGAATTCTTGAAATATTATTCTAAGAACATATCAAAACTCGACTCTTCATACAACGGTCCTCTAAACTAAACGCCTTCATTTTATAGATAGCAAGCTGATTTTGACTGATCACAGACTAATAAATTATAAATAACAAACTAATCTAATGCAAAGCATTGTTTGAGAGTTTCTAAATAAGTGAGACCTGAATAAACCAAAGCCGCCATTGTTTCCGTCAATATTTGAGTACACATGCGAAATTGAAACAGTTAACAGATTCGGCCGCCAACATTTCTATACTAAGCCAAAATTCTAGAGTAATCACGCCGTTGTGTTGGCATTTTAGTAAGCTCTCACTGTGCTTGTGCTTAGTACTTACGAATACAGTTAACTCCATCTATAGATTCGTAGAATGAGCGAAACTCACTCCAATATAAGGTCAAAAGGGAAGTTCGGTAAATGTGAAGCCGTTGTTCTAACGCAATGGCATTTCCCAATGAAATCGACAAAGAAATCAAAGTTTGATTAAAGAAGGTATTCGACAGACAGAGGGAGTCAGGATTAGGATGAAGAGTTAGCACCAATCCAAGTCGCCCAGTAATCAGCGCTTTAAGTAATAGCCATTCGAACAACGGTTTAGGTAGCAATCAGCATTAGCACTAATACTAATGGATGACCTCAACAATACAAAACTGTGATGATACCACCGGTAAGATCAAATATAAAAATAATATTTAGTGTTAAAGATTGAAATAAAAAGTTTACTTGCCTGTCCTGACTTTCACCGTGGTCACTCTGATCACTGACATCTGCCAACATCATCTCCAGTATAGTATCGGATGCAAATTTAAATCAGTGTATATTTGTTTGTATTGTATATAATTATGTCCTTGTTTAAGAATTATGACACTTCAAATACTCGAAGAACGTTCTAAGGGCTTAATTTGGACAGTTAACACGTTAAGATTTGTAGATTATTTTTAATATTCATTAGTTTAGTTTGCAATTTTAATCATTGTTACATTAACTTCTATAATTCCGTCAGACTCACACGTGTGCTTCATATATACCATTAATTCCTTGGATTCTTCTAATTGCAATCAGCTACGATAAGCTTTTATTTTAAAAGACAACTTAAACTTTTTTGTTCAATTTCTTATTAAACTATATTATGTTATGTTACGTAATAGTTTTTATTATATTCTATCTATTCTATTTCTATTTAAGAAAACTATGAGCTATTCAGAACTTGTGGTCTCACTTTGCACTGTAAATGAACACAATGGATTCCTTCAAGTCTCTTTTTGTAGTAGGTAATTAATTGTAAAGTTCACAGGTTTCCTTCTGTTTCTTTTTTTTTGGTTCGATTTAAAATGCTGCAGTTACCGGTGCTGTGGTGCTCTCAGCCTCATTTAAGATTTAATGATTAAAATTTTTATCGTTTCTGCGAAACAGTTAGTTCTTCATGCGATTTCTTAAAAGATATTTGTGTCTCCCTACGAAAGAGGTACGTATTATAATAAAGTCTTTGGATTCTCCGCTGGCAATGGAAATACATAGTAATTTCCAGTAGTCGTAGTATTTATGAACACAATCGATTCCTTCTCTTGAATTTGAACAAGAATTGGTCATTTTTTGTAAATAAAGTAGCGTTTTCTTCTCTCTTCTCTTTTCTTTTCTTCTTTTCTTTGGTATTTAGCCCATACCGTAGATCCAATCAGTCGCTTTCATAAAATCCTTAGAATTCACATTTCTTCTCTGCTTGGACGTCATCAATCCAATAAGTAAGAATTTACAGAGTTGACAGTCCCAATTCGGGACAAATGTGATGGAAGTAGCAGCAAAGGGATCTCGTTACCCATACACAGTTCGGATTTATAGTGAAATGAGTAATTTCTTCAAAAATTATAGCTGTGTATTTCGACTGGAAGGGCTGGAATATCGGGATTTTTGATTGTCGTCAAAAAGGAATTAGGTGTAGGTTAAGGCTTAGAATCTAGGAAGGACGGTTGTGGAATATTCAAAGAATTTGGAAAACTATGATGGTGACGCTGACCCTGAGAATTTTAAAATTTTGACTTCTTGGGTATTTGTTGAACTGAAGCCCTCAGCATTTTCCTTTGCAGGTGAAGTAGAAAAACTTAGTTTGATTTATAATTAAAACTTTCGTCTTCTCACAGTTTGTACGTATATCTGAGGAATAAAATTGATGAATTAAAAATAAAATATGCAATATTTGTGACTTGCAATACGTAGTTGAGTGTCCACTTGTGCGATGACGGTTGACGTTTTAAAAATATGATTCCGAACTCGAATTCCGATGAAATTACATTCCAGGTTTCCGTACTGGCTTAGTTTAAGCTGATTGTATTATTGTTGACATTCCATAAGTAATGACAGATCAGTCTTATTTTCGTGTCAACTTTTCCGAACGTATAACACTTTTGTAGGTAATCGACTTTTCCTGATTGATTACGGAACGGACAGGATTACGATTACTGATTAAAAAATAGTTTGTCTTAAGATGGATCAAGTCTTATTCAATGAACACAATGACGGTTACCACATTTGATTTGCTGGACCAAAATATGTGCGATATTCATTTAGTTTGTAAATAACCTACAGTCCACGCACTTTTCCGCACGATTGACGTCTATGTTGTCAACAACGACATCCAATGTACTGTGCAAGACTGTTTAGTGCGATTGTCGATAACTGGCTGAAATCCTATCGAATGGAATCCAGCAAAGGAATAAACTAAACGAAAAACTGAGAAGACACCCTACACACACACTCACGCACAATTAATTTGTAAAGCTCTTTGAAATGGACTACAACTGTTGACTTATTTTACAAACTTATTTGGAATTTCTCCAGATTTTGATTTGGAATTTCACTGGCAACTACTAGACAGTCGTCTGTCCTATACGTAAAAACACAATAGATTTTCCCAGGGAGGTCAAGTCAAGTCAGGGCGCAGGAGAATATACAAAATATGAACGTTCATCAGTTTTACTTTGGCAGACAAAATGACCAAAAGAGGGAAAGGAACTTTCAAACTACTCGTAGCAACTTCTCTTTGCAGTTGTTTGACGACGGTGATGACGACCAAGAAGTCGAGGATCTCCAAGAACTTGAAGAAGTCGTCCTTTCCTATTATATTCCTTCCTTTCGTATTATTGCCAAAAAAAAGTCTTGTATATTATGTGCGTACGTGTATATCTCTCTGTATGGGTTCGAGGCAGTCAACTCCTCAGTCCCAGCTCTAGGGTGACCATCCCAAGGCCCACATATCATACATTATGATATTATGGTTATGGTACTTATATGGAACACCAATTTTAAGATGATTGGAACTATTCGGTTTCAAGTACCGCTGGTTATAAACACAATAGTTGACATTCGCCGTAGGGTATGGTCAGTCTACCGACTACTTTCTCTTGGAGAAAGTGGCTGTCAATTCGGCCTAGGAGAGATACCCTCACCAAAAGCTTCGGTAGAGAAAAACGTTTTAAAGCAATCATCATACATTGCCAATCCGTGAGACTTAAACCTTCACACAGCGAAATGATAAAGTGTTTTCCTTAATCCATCCATATACTAATGGCTGTGAATAGCTATGACGGATGGACTTGATTTTGTGAACTTTCCTTTCACAATTTGACCACTTCAATAATATTCGTATATTCCATCAAACCCCCATCATTTTTGATTAGCCAATTACTAAATATATATTGGGTATCCGTTGATTCGGCTGTTGAACTATTTCGTCGACCGATTATTCGCTACATCATATCTACTGGAAATGGAACAAATATTGTTGATTACAACGTATCTTGCCATATATTGTCATTTTTATATCTTCTATCGTGCGAAGCGCCTCACCGTAACATATTCGAACCCTAAATCTTGCCCAATACTTCTCCAATTACGAAGTTGGAATTTCAAAACAATGGGAAGGTTAATTTATTACCGACAAGACGTTTTAACTAGACCTTTGAATTGTTAGATCTTCTGGAGAGACTCAAAAGTGTTGGTAATTTTCTTCAAATATATACATTTTATTATTCTAATCGAATCCTGAAGAAAAGTTCATTGAAAACTTTTGAATTCCACGGACCGGGACTGTAAGCATTAATTCCTATGTATGTGTAAAGATTTGAACACATCTTTCCCCAGCAACCATATACCAGGTCCCATTCCAACCCTATGATCGGGCCTCGAAAAAGTATATCAAATATTCCCAACCATCTTGCTTTCCTTGGCCTACAAGCTCTAGCTCTACTAAAATGGACCCAGTGTTTCATACCACTCCTTACGCACTTTTATTAAAAATGGCGATAGGGAAGCCTTGATTTTTATAAAACACCTGCCAATCAATAGGATCCGAACTCATTCATCTTTTAGCTAAATATTAGACCCCATAAGTAAAATTTTGAAGGATTTGAACGAAAATTTGGAATAGAATAGTATAAAACACTGTGGATTGAATTTGCGTCATAGCTCACTCTCTCTACTCCTTATGAGTGCATGGGGGCAATGGTTTCATACGCACTATACGAATACGAAATACCAAACCTACCCCGATGGACCTACATTTAGAGCACCAAATCTTTTAACATTGCGTAGAATATAACGTTGAGACGAGTTGAATGCGTTACGTAAAATGTGAACTCACGCATTCGTGAATTCTCACATATTGTCTTGTATATGATCCCTCCATGTATATGTATGATCCTATTATATTCCTGGCTACATTCTTTTCCCAGGCGATCCAAAAACCAAAGTCAGAAGTATTCCTGAATGGAAATCCCAGAAACTATCTCGGGAGGGGTTTCTGAAACATTCACGATAAGAGAAAATGGATGCTAAAAGTGATGTGAAGCGTATTATACTTTAGTTTGGGTCAGGGACACCAGATGGACTGTTCGTAGATCTTAGTTTAGGTCACAGACAACAGAATCAGAGATGGGTCAATTCCTTTTCAACCTGTACTTAAGTACAAAGTACCAAGTACAAGTCCGTACTTGGAATTGGACT
>JAQGCA010003445.1:0-11795 GCA_034698945.1 Protaphorura quadriocellata | reverse complement strand
GTATAGTAAGTGCTTAATTCGCTCTGCTACATATTTTCATTAGAGGTCACGGCTACGGCTATCAGGAATTCTTGTATACGTACAGGGTGGTTCCTAAAAAGGGGGCAGAGTTAAAATGACAGTACAACATATCACTATTTTGTGAGACCAATTTGTTTATAAGGCCAATCGGCGTATCCGACGGAATACATGCGAGGTCAAAATATAGCAGTGCACCTTAGGTTGTGAAATAACACCGTGGGAAAACTTGCTTCAACTTAAGCTGTTGCTGTTTAGTCACCCATAATTGTTTTCGATTTGACCGCATTTATAATATTAAAACTGTTTAGAAATCTAGAAATATTGTCCGTTTTCACCTAAAACTAATTCACCATGAATCTGAGGCCCGAATTCTAATTGACGAGTAAAACTTGCACCGAAAATTTACATCTCTATTTCATTGATTTATGCACTCCGAGAAATTTAAAAGTTATAAACCACCCTGTACTCCATAAAGTCCCTTAACTCGCTACCTCGTATAATGTATTATACGTGAACCCTTCCTTATCCTTACGCTTGATTTGAAGGTGTAACCGAGAGAATGAATTGTGTATGTGAAGGGGTCGTCAAACTCATTTTTGACTGACTTGACCCCACCTCTTTTCATTTTGATTGCAATTTATGTTGGGGAGAACTCCCTTTGTTCCACATTGAATTACCCCTTGTAAAATTAAGTGGGGGCGGAATACTATGTACGAGTATGTTCGGACAAAGATACTGTTGTGAGAATGCTGTACATAAGGTGCGGTGGCTGTGTTTTAAAAATCATATTCATAGGAAAATTCTAGTTTGAAAATCTGACATTAGATCTAGGTATTTCTGATTATACGGTTGGCAATTAGATAAGTTAACACGGAAGAACCACCTCAACACCTGATAACTTATTCCAATTCTACCCTGTGTTTTCTAAAACCCAAGCGGCATTTCGGGTTTAGACATTTGAGTTAGACAAATAAGAAAAATTTGAAACTCGGTAAATTTGTTCACGCTGCGATTACGAACAGACCATATTTTTTCCAAATTTTATAATTCAAAAGTGAATGTGAAACATTGACTTGAATTTCAAAAGCGTGTATGGGATTTTTTCAGATATTTCATTTCTTTTAAATGCATCTACCAGGGGGTAAAAAAAATCGGAGAGCATTGTTCTCTAATGTACAATGTCCAGGAGGATCCAAAGTCTTAGAAATCGTCGAAACCCAAAATTGTTTGAACCGTTTTCCCTATAAATAACCCATTCGAACCCCAAACGCAAAATGAGGGCAAATTCTTTGATTCGGAAAATTCGCATTACGACGGGTGTGCAGAATTACCCGAGCCAAAATTAAATTGCCCGGATGTCGAAAATGGCGCAGCAGGTATCCACAAGGGTTTGGCCAAAAAAGTTAAAAGGAATCTCTAGTCCATGGCTTCTCTCCCACGCACTTGGCCACTCGGGCGACAAATTGTAAATAACTGTACGAGAATCATATGGCGGGTCAAAAGTCCGGATTCTTCATGACCCTGGACGTGTCATCGCTTTATCTGCCTAGATGTAAACTGAAATGACGATTTTTTTTATCTCAAACCCGGACAACCTGCCTGTGAATTGGAGTGGGACATATTTTGAAAGTTTCCCAACCAGCTCATGGCGTTCGCTAGAATCTTGGGTGCGTATGTCGTTCAACTTTTCATGTCTACACCGAGGGTCAGAATTAACGCAGTTCAGATTATTAGCGACGAGTTAAAGTCATTACTTGCGAAAAATGTCGCTGAAATGTACACACGGGAGACTGACAAAGTTTCTATTCACCTTATGCTGTGTCCACACAAAATATGTCAGTAGAACACCGCGTACACAGCCGAATTAAAAGCCAAAGCTGGAATTCGTCTTACCCCCAAGGGGGTAAGACGTCTGGAAGCAGTGGAAGCCCATGAAAAAAAAATTCGGTCGAATTTTTTGGAATTGGCTTGTGGAAACAGGGGTTTACAGTCAACAGATTGACGAGTTTGGATAGCGTCTGGAAACTTTCTTTTGAGGAACGAAGCACGATTCCCCCCAAAATGGGTAGAAAGGTTTACAATTCGTGGAAATGGGGGTTATCCCTTGTTCGAGAGATAGGAGGAGCACATGTTGAGCAAACAAAAAAAATTCATTGTCGCAAATTGAAATCTTGGATGAATAAAGTGTCCTTTATAAATCCCGATAACCCCTGTACAAATACCACAATGAAGAAATGAAGAAACAAGCCTAGAAACTTAAAATATGTTTTTAGACTTTTTACAAGTTTAATTACCTCTAAAGGGCGTATAAGTAATCTACATGATCAAACGCTATCATATTTTAGTAGTACCGATTGAGACCTAACTGCTGGCCTTATTTGAACGAAATCGAAATTATCTGTACTGGAGATAATTTCCAACTGCTAGGACGATCTTATCAAGGTCACGATCAAAAGCAACCCGTCATTCACGAAAATTATACGAATGCGTAACTATCCCTTATATCGAATGTCAATTAATGAGACCACACGTACAAAGCTAAATTCAATGACACTTCTCCAGTTGATTTTTAATTTTGTAATCAGATTGCACGGGAAGTTGTTTGTCAAACGTATGCATAATTTGCAAACTGCTTTACTCTTGCTGCACGGAATTTGTCATCTCGTGACAAATCTTGTATTCATTTTGATGACTCTTCATTCATATCCGCATTCGTGTGAGTCCGTACGATCTGCTGTGACTCACTAAAATATTCTATTTGGACTGACACTCATAATTGGAAAGTGAATCATTCATTAGACAACCAAAGTTCAAATGGAATTTAAGATGGTCCAACTTAAGAGTTGAGACTGAGGAATTATTATGCTTTGCTTTGCATATTGCACTTCAGGAAATTCAACTCTAAAATTAACGCAACTTATGTGGAATGCAAGACCACACACTGGGAGGGCGAACAACTTTATACACCTCGATATATTAGGAGAAATTCACACAACCCAGCCGAAGAGTTGAGGAAAGGACTGTTTAGACAACAAACTGGCATGACGATTTACCTTTAGTTTTTAACTTCATCTCTTCCAATATTCTGGCACTCCAGCGTGACCAACCTGCCTGAATATAATTCCCAGCGATCTCTGGATGAGTTTCTACTATCTGAAGTCCTTCCGAAAAAGGGCCTCAGTTCACCGGCGATAGAGTCCACGAATTTTGACCCAGACTCCACTAGAGTTCGACCTCTTTAACTATTATCATTTTTTGTGATAACCTATATCAATTGTTTCTTGAACAGTCTTCGAGATTAGACAAATTCAAATTAAATCTCGCCGAAGCTCTTGAGAGAAATTTTCCAATGATTAACTCCGGAATTAATCAAAATAGTCATCAATTCTTTGTAACGTGGTACAGGTGACCTTTCATCATTTCGCTGTGTGGAGATATCGATTACCTCTACGGTGCATGCGTACTTCTTCACTAGTGGTTGCCAATTTTTAGCTGATTTTCGATACTCCAACTACGAAGCGAGCCGAACTCTACAAAAGATATTCTGTGATGACTGGCTAAGTTAGAATGCGAGTTTCAACTAATGCGCTTAATAATTTATTTTTATTGATAACTTTTCTGTGCCTGGGCTGGGTCACGGTACAATTGAATTGCCATTATTCCGTCTATATCCGACTGTTTAAATCTTATTACAGTTTTTCATGTTTGTGTGAATAGAATAGATTTATTAAATTATAACCATTGAAATAATTAATCAACATGTCTGTATGGGTTACGGCCAAATCGGACAATAAATAAATTGAATCATTTTGAAAATATTGAAATAAAAAACAATACCAACTAGAGCGATTTCTGTTAGCACATCAAAATGTGACGGGTAACTCACAAACCGGCAGTAATCAATTTTAACAGAATTTATTATTCCGTGTTCCGAAATGTCGGTTGGATTTTTCAAATTAAATCCACTCATGTCTTATACATATAATATTTTAGATGAAGCAGGAATTGCTGCGATTGTACTGTGTTCGCTAATGAGCTCTTAGTAATCTGTATTAGATAAAATTAAACATCAAGATTTGAGTGTTTTAAGTTGTATTTCAAATTCAACAAACCTGAGTACACATGTATTTAGATTTAGAGTCTGATTTGTAGCGCACTGATTGAAAGATATTACTAAGGTGTAGTAGAATGATATTCTACTACACCTTAGATATTACTAGACTGGTTTTGTGGATACGGTATAAAAATACTACATTTGAACAGAATTCGTAAAATATTAATTAAATTAATTGTGCTAACGATGACCAATTTGTGTGCAGCAAAACTAAGCGATCAAAGTGTTAATGTATTTTAAGATTTTGCTTCATAGGTTAACTATTAGTGAAGGGTGGTGCAAAAGGTGTTACTCCACATTCGTCTTATTTGTATTGTGCACAGCAGCTTCCAAAAAGAATCCTTCTTGAACGTTTTCGCTCCAGCAGGGTGGTTATTTTATAATCCCGAATCAAAAAGTTAGAACGTGTTCCTTAGAAATGATATTATCATGACTTCTTAGTTGAAACGTTTGTTTTTGCTGGACAGATTAGCATTAAACACAGCAGGGGATCAGACATCGATATAACTGTTAAATTAATTTGGAGAGGGCTAGATTTAATTGTTTCTTTCGTGGCCGTCAAGATCAAACATATTTTAAAATAAACCCAATCGAGTTATGATTATTGGTTTGGTCTAGACATTTAATTTTAGGCTCGCAACAAATTACATAATAGTACGAATTTCAGAGGTCGAAGGCGGCAACTGTTACTAACAGATAACGAAACAACGATTATCTCTTCAATTGTTTCTGAGATTCGACAAATTGTAAAACTGTAATCCAGAATCTGTCCCTGCTTCTGTCCAGATTTAAATTTTAATATGCGTACATCTAAAATATTTCAGGCGTTTAGAAATAATAATTATTTATATGTTGCAGATATAATTATTACATCTACATAGCTCCACAGTTTACGCAAACTACCATCTTTTTCTATTCAGACATATAGTAATTATTTAAGTACACAGTAAATGTAAAGTTATTTACCGCCCTCCTCAAGAAAACTATGATATGCAATCCCTTAGAATTTCGGTGGTCCAAGGAGGTGGTCGTGCTGTCAATTCAATTCACAAATAGAAATGAGAAATACATCAATTTTGATTACTCGCTGGTCATTTTTCCATCCAAAATTTACAGGTGCAATTGTGCTTGTGACATGATCGTTCTGCTGATATCGCGTTATAGATTGGCTACGAAACGTTTTTCTGTCTTGGGTATGTACATTTGAGTATAAAATGGTGAGGCGTAAATTGTCATGTGCCATCTAGTAGTGTCAGAATCACTTTGTCTTCATTTATAGATATGTGAGTTGTCACCCAATAATCCCAAACCTCAACTCCTTCGCTCAGGAAAAACTTCATAACCAGTAATCTCAAGCTGATTATGAATGAACGACGACCTACCACCTTGAATTCACAAAATGTACAAAGGGTCTTTCGCCGGCAGATTCTGTATATACAATGTTCATTCAAAATACAACTGGATCTGCATGTCCGTCCACTTCAAACCTGACTTTTCCTTTGACCACATTATTGAAATTGACTGACTTTCGAAAAAAGGGTTAAAAGTTGAAAGAGCTCGTCAGGCCATTTAGTTTCATTTTGTGGGCAATGCTGATGGTGACACTAACGCTAAGCTTGGTCAATTCCTCCTCATTATAACTCTTTAATGAAACTAATTTTGTATGCATTCAGCCGGTTTGCTTCCGAAAAGGGTAACAGTTTAAATTTGAAACCGCTGTCAAGTTTTGCTGTTCGTATTGTTATTTCATCCTGTTAGTTGGATTTCGTTCTGATCTGCCGACGACTGACTCCTGCCTTCTGTCGGTTTAGGGAAGTACGGGCTGAGTTCGTGACATTCACAGACTAACAAGTACAAGGCAGTTGACACTTCCAGTCGAAACAAATATCCAGATACAAATTCTTGCACTAAAAATCACAATGAATGCCCACTCTGTAAGTAAACTAGAAAGATGGAGTTTAAATTATAATTATTTTATTTTATTTGAACGTAGTACGAATTTCCAATTCTCCTTGTGTCGTCCTGTGCCGAATGTTTGAAACAATTTTCACACTATTCTTAATAGAGACATGTATTGACATTCACAGTGTAGCGTTGTGAATCATCGTCGAGTATTTTTCGTAGAATTCGTGTTTCCTTCGATTTGAACAGGGAATCTTACTACGAATGGTAGTATTAGAAAACTCCAGTGGACAGAAAAAACTGTCCACGAACATTTTCACCCCGAGGAGATCAGGCAGTCGACACAGTGACACGGCTTGCTCCACTTTCGTGCGTCGGATGTCCCATTTTCAGAATCTCAGATTTTGCTTGTGACAGGCAAGACTTGCTTCTGTGTGAAAATACTGTCCCAAAACATCTTATCAGGCAGAACGATACTTCGATAATTTCTACAGAAATATGCACTAGTCTCCAGAATTATTGTATAAGAAAACTTCGACTTACAGACAAACTACCACATTTGAAATTATTTGATTAGGTTTGAGCCGTAAGACAAAAATAATTTTAGCTATCAATAAAATAAAACTTTGACAGGTTGGTAGCCTTATGTCTAGTAGAGTGATCCTACGAAATCCATTATGCCTCATATCAACTCACTTCTGGGTAGGGTGTGGAATAAGATTTTCTAGAACTCTTCCTTTACCCAAAAACAAAAGAAAGCCTACAGTTTGTTATGTTAGTCTAACTAGATCTCATAGACGATGTTCAAGTGTACTATCAACGGTGCCTGTAATGCCTGTAATAGGGGACAATCAATGAGCTTGAGCATTGTTATCACAATGTGGACACGCTTACTATCCGTCTTGAATTTAAACGAACAAAAAACTGAACATTCATACTCTAAAGTTTGCCTGTTGATTTTGTGGCTTTAACACTCATTCAGTCGAAATTAATGATACGAGCAGGTCATTGTTACTGTGTGTAGTGGTCGACATTCCACAAATGCAATTCCTGGAACATACCCTTAGGGGGCTTGGCCAGAATTAGGAAGTAGAGATCGCAAAAACCAGAGCTTAATTCTGAATGGCATGCAACAATAAGAATACCAAATCCATCTTGCAACTGCACCTCTTTGACAATATTTCATAAAACCGAATTTTACTTGCCGTTTTGAATTTTTTTTGGAATAGCAAAATTACACGTGTCGAGATAGCAGACCTGGGTAGAATCGACTTTCTGGACGGTAAACTGATGAAATATCCAGATCAGAATAAGGAGTGCAGTTCATAATCGTATTTTGCACAATGTGGCTATTTCAGTTTTTCCAAAATTAAATCGGTTCAGAAAATCTTCAAACTATTATCCGTCCACCTGACCGTATGTATTTCAAAGGCCGATTGGTACTCCATACGCTGAAGGGTGGTTCAAGCATTTGCATGGTTGATGCACTTGCAGGTCAATACATCTTTATTTTTGTACCAGTGCAGATCAATTAAATTTATTTTAATATTTTAATCTGGACTGAAATAAAATAAAATTAATATTGGCATCGAGTAAACTCAAAGTTGGAATAAAAAGTGAGTCCGTGTTGCCTTAAAACACTATGCCAGGTCTTTCAACCCTTTCATTTCGTTCAGCTCAAAATCTAAACAAAGGAAAATCTCATATTGGGGTTATTGGGCTGGAACCCAGGATAAATTTAAATTTTTTCAGAAGTAATAACTGTTGGGACACCCTAATCTCATTGTTTTTTTTTGCAAATTTGGAGCATTGCCTGGGCACCCTGAAAGTTTGTTTACAACCCTGCTCTCGTCTCCTTAATTAGAAATAGTAAGTTCTCAGTGGAAAATACGACAACGAAGGTGGCAAATTTTAACTAATGTGTAGTTTAGTATATTTGGAGCTCTATTTCGGTAAAACAAAACTAACTTGAGGCTTGAATTAATGATTCAGTTGGAGTTCTGGGTATGAAATGTTATTTGAAGACAATGGTAGCTTACTATGACATTCTACATATAAGATGCCTGTTCTGAGACATAAATACGAAGTGAAAGCAACAAAAGTTAACGTGATTATAAATTAAGCATCGAATACATACAATATTCCAGTGGTATCTTACTAATATGTACGGGGTGTTCCAGAGAAAGCGCACCAATGTTTGTGTTTTTCATAATTATAGCCAATATATAATCAAACAATGGTGCGCTTTCTCTGGGACACCCTGTATATACATGCGACATCCTCTTTAGTCCAAATTCCGTGGAAAAAGTCCGAAAGACGAAGAACCTGTCAATCATCTTGGATCTGAAGAGGCAAAGCAGACACACGACTGGTTTTGTTTGAAAAACTTGGAAATGGCATGATGGTATGGCATTATTCAGTTCATTTATTTTCACCGAGGAAATGTACTGACAAATCTTACTCAGAGGCTGACACTTGACTCCAAGGTGTCCAAAGTGCACGACAGCTGAATCAGATGACATTAGTCTCGCAGTCGGTCCTGCTTAGCTATTTAGCTTTCCTGGTGAAAATCAATACCTGATAAAACCCAGATTTGTGTGTCAAGTTGACACTCAAGTAAGTTTTTTTTCTGTACTTTTTCTGTTTGTTTTAAATAAGTACATCCTTATATGCTTTATATACGTCTATAGTTTCGCGTACAGTGTCCCTAGAGGTAGTGTCAACCTGAGAACCTGACTGTGGTGAGTTGACTCGAAAATTCCAATGTTTGACCACCCCAGGTCAAGGTGGAGTTGAGAAAAAGTTGAGGAAAAAAAGAAAAATTCTTAGATTCTTAGAAGCTGACTTCGTTGTCAGGAGTCAAGACATTTTGAGTAGAAGTAAGTGCAGGAATTAATTTATTACCAGATATTACTCTTATGCGAATGGAATTTGTAGATTGCTATTTCGGTAAGATAAAATATTTTGTGCTACTAGTGATACATTGATAATTACTGGAAATTAATTCATTACGGCAATTTTTTGTATCTAATGTCTTACACATATTTTGTCATATTCTTTTTTGCACTTAAAAAATAAGTACATTTCCCAAGCAAGATTCACATATTTGAGTCTCCGAATTCATAGTAAACTCATATTCAATTAAAATATCGTTTAGGAGTGCGTGGTCAGTGCAATCCATTTATGGTACGAGAAGCTACGCGTGGATTCAATTCCTTTTCAATCTGCCAGACAAGATAACACCAGAACTAAATGAAATAAATAGCATGCCATTTATTTCTCTAAAAAGTAGAGTGACATTGTGTTGACTTGCATGGCATTAGCCTAGACAGCTGCGTTTGGGCCAATGTCAATTAACATTTCGTATATTCAGTACCTTAAGCACAGTAAACAGAAGTTCTGAAAGAAGTACGCTAACATAAATTGTAGATTCGAGACATTGTCATAGAACGTTAGTTCAAATTTAGAAACAAAATTATCAGGGTGTAGGATTATGAACTAGTTCATATGAGAACAATATCAAAATTCTATAGTTCGCAGGTTTCCAATGAGTTCCTCAGCTTCAGATAAATTGTCCATTTAATTATGCCACACCCCCATAATTCACTCCCGAGGTTCGATAATGCAGGCGACGAATAATCTATAAGAATTGACAAATTTTATTGGAATAGATGAATTGTAGATTAAAGTTTACGGTATTTAATGTCAACGGGGAATACCATTTGGCACCATAGCTACTTAATACTTCACCGTAGCGAGGGTTAGATCTAACAATTTTACACAACTACAACATTACATTGTTGTAGCGTCGAGGCTATTCACAACAGGAATTTTCAATTGGTAATGGAATCCAACCGATTACGCTCCTTCTCCAAGTAACTCAATCCCAACCTATGCCACTCAAAATATTTCCAGACCGTCACACGACAAAATACGTCAACACTTACCGACAGATTGATTAATTCCAGTATGCAATAGTTCTTGAAATTTGATCAATATTTGAGAGAAAAGGATATTGGCTCTTAATATTATGACGATAAAATTGTAATTAACCTCGCAGGAAATAGAAATATGTATTCGACAATACGTGAATTTAAATTTCTCAAGTATTCACTATAACTGAGAGACGAACCAAAAACTTCTTAACTGAGATGAAATGAACAAATATCTTTTTCTTGAAAACTTGTAGGTATTTTTATTTGCACGGATCACTTCAAATACTATACAGATATGTATTAACATGTTTGCATTAAGGACTACGGTTAAGCAGAACCAGTTGGTCTCAAAATCGCATTTTAAATTCTTGTGTTCCATCTATTATTTCTGTAATATTTGGATCGTTCCAAATGACACAATCAGATCAATTTTTCATACTTATTGCTGTCGAGAACGAACTAACCGCTCTTTGTTTCAAATATAATTTGTGGTTAAATAGAAAAACTTAAGTCTAAATTCCAAATTATGATTTGTGCATTAATAAGTCTAGTGAAAGAGCTTATCAGTTTAGCTTAGTGACCATGACAGTGATGATGATGATGCGTAGATCAAAATATGCCTGGACCGTGCTCCTCTAGAATATTTCAAAACTGACAATGAATGATTAATTCCGACATAATATTTGTATAAACACTTTTTTGAATAATCTCCGATAAGACAACCAGTTTGCACACCTAGTATGTCTGAATGCCAGGTAGTAGCGTTCTAAAGAACAACAAACAGACAATTGTCTGTTAAAGTAGGGAGTGGAACAGGCAGATCATTTTTATCTTGCGGTCCGAAGTGTCCGAGAGTTCAATTCCCTAAGAGTGATAATGTTTGGAGGTCGGTTTATGAAGGTGTCTCTCCAATGGAGTTCATCCGCAACAATTTGAGTCACCGCAAAATGTTGCGAAATTGCATATTCGATGCTCATAAAAATATCTAGACATTTAGAGGCATTACTTGACCATACTTTACAGCGGGTGTCAGTTAATGAATGTATTAATTATATTTTAGTTTATTTTCTGATTTCCGCGCAACTATGCATTTCAATCGTCGGATTGTCTGAACAAAAATTAACTCCGTTGTGAACGAATTACTAAGCCACCCGACAAATCGGTAAATGCTTTAGCTAAGATGGGTCAACAAGTCCTAGTTCTTCTCTATTTCCTTTTGAATTGATACGATTAAATAATTTTTTCTTATTATTCCACAAGCCTGGATAACAAAATTAGTTCCTTGTGTCTGAATCATCGAAATGTTAATTCATCGAGGTACCGAATGGACTCTGTCCCGATAAAATTGCTTCCCATTTGTGTTGTCCAACATTTTCAACCTCTCAACCTTTTACACTAATTGTCTTCCTTGTACCATTACAATTTAGTGCTTATAAGTTCAAAGTCTTGAGAAGGAAGTAATGGAATGGCACGACCCTTAGCTAAAACCCAATAATATGTTCAACGATTATTGGTCTTGTAAATTATACGTCCAGTTACAACGTTTGTTAGAGAACCGCCTATCTGTCCGTAAATCTAATCATCCGTCCGATCATTCAGCTCCAGCCTACTTCCTAAATCCAAAAAAATAGAAGTTTGCGGTCTGCGTCCGTAGAATTAAGCACTCGACAACGGTAGTCCCACTAATATTTGAAGTAGCAGTTCAAGCACCGTCTGTCTCCTGCAGGCAAAACAGTTCGGCAGATGTACAGGGTGTCCACGAAACATCTGCCCCTATTTGAAATTAGATATCTTTTAAACGAAATAACCGATTCGCACGGGGG
>JAQGCA010003444.1:0-11795 GCA_034698945.1 Protaphorura quadriocellata | reverse complement strand
GCTAGACTAGTTACTAAAAAGAAAAAATATGAGAGTATTACTGATACACTTAATTCTGAGTTAAAATGGCTTGGTCCGAAACAACTATGTTATCGTTCTATTATGTGTATTATGTACAAAATTTTGTATGTAGCTAATTATCCGGCTTTATTTCAAAATATGTTTACTACAAATGCCGAAGTTCATAGTCATAATACTCGTTCTGCCTGTAGTCTACATATAAATGCCTCTGCGAAATCTGATTCCGGAATGAAATCCTTCAACTATATTGGTGCAAAACTGTGGAATGAACTTGGTATGTGCTGTGATCTCAAGAAATCATTTCTTGCTTCTAAAAGCAAACTTGACAATCTTTTGCTCCTAAACTATTGATCGTGTGGTAATTGTGGTCTATCTAAGTCTGTCTTAGCCAAGTATTGATTATGTTTTACCTAGGTATTGATTTTCTAAGTAAGTATCGAATATTGATTTATCTATAGAATTGATCCTCTATTATTGATTTATCTAAGTATTGATTTAGATCAATTTTGCTGTCAATTTAAGGACCTATCTTGTATGGGGTGAGGGGCGGGGTGTTGATCTGAATAAATACAAATACAATGCAGAAATTGAGTTTGTTTAGCATAGAGTTGAATTGAGCCCGCAATAATTCTCTGGTTTCAAATCTCCTGGCGCCCGATTCATCTCAAAGTCAGTCAAAAAGGAGGAAAAGAGATAAAGAAAACAATCAAAAGTCAAAAGTGTCGACAGTGATCAGTGAATTACTTTCTAATAGTCACCGGTTAGACGGTACAGAAACCTACGATTAGAAATTGGAATTGTTGGTGAATCTGCGAATTTTTCGTCACTTCCAGTTTCCACCGTTGACCGTCCACCGCCCAATTCCAAATTTCAAAAATTTGGAAATCAAAAAGGCAGAATGCCTTGTGAAATCATAACTCTCCAGCTTGGCCAGTGTGGAAATCAGAGTAAGTGTTTTTTTTTTAATTACACCAAACTTATGAACCGGGTAGAGCTTCTTTTAATTGTCAATGGTTTTACATTTTATTTTTTTAATAAACATGAAATTTCAATTGGAAAACAGATGATTTACAATATCAGAGTGTATTGCACTAGAATTTCTAAAAAAATATTACTCTCTGTAGAGTGGATTCATTTCGCTTTGAAGTGCCTTCATAGCTATGGCTGCAGTTGCTTGTGGCGAGACGTCATGTTAATGCAAAATATATGTAGTTGACGACACCATCCATACCACCGCCCCGTTATGGCGTTTTAAAAAATATTAGCAGCCCGCGTGCATCATCTCTCTGTATCGCAGTCTTGTATAAATTACAAATTAATTTAGGCATTCATAACGTGGTATGAGAATTAAAAAAAAATATATAAGCACTACTAAGCCGTTATTTTAAATTATTTAGACACGTTTTTTTGTGGCCACATTGCCACATACTTTAACGCTTTTTCCATTTATTTTGCAGTTGGCTTCGAATTTTGGAAGAAATTATGCTCTGAGCATGGAATAAACCCAGAAGGAACTTTGGAGTCGTACGCCAGGGAAGGTGTTGATCGAAAAGACGTATTCTTCTACCAAGCAGATGATGATCATTATATCCCAAGAGCAGTTTTAATTGACTTGGAACCTCGTGTTATAAACAGTATTCTTTCCTCCGGTTATACAAAGGTTAGTCGGGTTCGGATAAACAATTTTAAAATACGTAACTGCCTTTGTAAAAAATAATATTTTTCTATTTCCATTTTTCAGCTTTACAACCCAGAGAATGTTTACTTGTCACAAGACGGTGGTGGTGCTGGAAATAATTGGGCAGCTGGTTACGGGAGAGGGAACGGTTTGAATGAAGAAATTTTTGACATAATTGATCGTGAGGCGGAAGGCAGTGATAGTTTGGAGGTATTTTTATAAAAAAATTGCTAGTGAGTGAATTTTTATACTGAATTTGGAATTTTATGTTCAAAGGGATTTGTACTCTGCCATTCAATTGCTGGAGGAACTGGTTCAGGATTGGGATCTTACCTCTTGGAGAAACTCACGGATCGATTCCCAAAAAAATTGGTCCAAACTTATAGCGTGTTTCCTAATCAGGACGAGATTAGGTTTGTTCGTTTTATTCTACTTTTTATTCTTATAGTAAAGAATAATGGATTATTTCAGAAATATTTTCCCTTGTGATTTAGTGACGTCGTGGTGCAACCATACAATTCTTTACTCACACTGAAACGACTCACGCAAAGTGCGGATTGTGTTGTTGTTCTGGATAATACCGCCTTGAACCGAATTGCTTCTGATCGTCTTCATATTGAAAACCCTTCCTTTGCTCAAATTAATACTTTGGTCTCAACGATTATGTCCGTCAGCACAGCGACCCTTCGCTACCCGTCTTATATGAATAATGATCTGATTGGATTGATTTCACCACTCATTCCTACCCCAAGACTTCATTTCCTGATGACCGGATATACTCCACTCACTTCTGAACATGAAGGAACTTCAATTCGAAAGACGACTGTCTTGGATGTCATGCGTAGACTTTTGCAACCTAAAAATATGATGGTGTCCACTGCTCATGATCGCAGTGCTCATCATAAATACATTTCGATTTTGAACATTATTCAAGTGAGACCTCATTCGTACGAATTTTTATATTTATTTTTGCTATATTTTCTTCATATTTTTCAGGGAGAAGTGGATCCCGGTCAAGTGCATAAATCTCTACAGCGTATTCGAGAGAGAAAATTGGCCAACTTTATTACTTGGAGTCCGGCCAGTATTCAAGTCGCTTTATCTAGGAAATCACCGTACATTCAAACTGCGCATCGAGTATCCGGTCTCATGTTGGCTAATCATACCAATATATCGTCGGTAAGCGACCTTAGCAATCATTCGGCTGTTGAGCATTAGCAGTGTTCTTGTGGTACGGTTTTACCTCTTGACCTTGACCTCTCAGAAATATTTGACCACAATTGTGATTGTTCACATGGAAGCACCGGTGTTAATTATAGACTATTGGGTTGACAAAGACGATTAGGTTATGATTACTTTAAGGGTTTTCTCCACTGTACTTAGGGGAACCTTTCCTAGGCCGAATAAAGGAAAATGATTTTAACAATTTATTAATTTTTATTTTTTTATGTTCACTCACATAACTTTTTCTCTGACTTCTTTAGCTGTTCAAGAGTGTGATGAAGCAGTACGATAAATTGAGGAAACGTGAAGCTTTCCTTGATCAGTTCCGGAAGGAAGTAATATTTTCTGAGAATCTAGACGAACTTGACGACTCTCGTCAGGTGGTTGAAGACCTTGTTGAAGAGTATGAGGCTGCGACAAAAGCTGATTATCTGCAGTGGGGTTTGAATAAACTTGTAAGTATAGTGACCTATGTATAAATTTATGTGCCTGCTTTTTTTATGGAAATGTAAAAATAATTATTTAAAATTTCTAGACTCAACCGCATCCGCCAGTTCCAGCCAAAAAGTCCTAAACTCTTGAACTAAATTTACTGCCAGCAAGCCATAACCCATAATCCAGTGAGTGTTCTGCATTGCGATTGCGAACTGAACTGGTCAACACGAGCATTTAAAATTTAAATAACCTTATAATTTATTTACTCTGCAATTTAATTGATATTCTGTGTTAATGCACGTGTGAAGTTAAATGAAGCCGAGAGTATTCAGAAGTTATTTGGATGTAAGTACAAATTGTAACAGTAAACACAATCGTGCTGTATGAGATTATTCTGCACTTAAAAAAGAGAATGACTGAATGACGTTGAATTGACTATTGTGTTTTAAATTCATATTCCGTGAATGATAAATTATGCTTGTCGTTTTCATGTGTCTTACTAATAAATTTCATTAAGGAAAACAATTATAAAAAACTACTAAAAAATAATTTATTTTGAGAAATGTGTGCTTTCACTCACTCAACCCTATATCTCTAATTTACGGTTTAATGTACAATTTTTTGTGTAAGATTTTCAGTCAAAGCTAATAATTCTTTGCATGTGTGTTTCACCGATTTCAGAACGAATTCCAATATCATCAATAATCAATAGGGATAACGGACCTATACGGACAAGTTTGAATTTTTCAACAAGCAACTAACATTCCAGTGGAAGTATTTTGTCAATTTTAGTTTGAAATAATAACTCAGAATTTTATAATTTGATGCCAAATTGGATGGAATTTCTTAAATTCATGCAACTCGAGAATTGGGTTCTGACTCACATAGGAGAAATTTTATATCTACAGTGATCATAATATTATGTCTGATGCTGATAATTGGATTTACTAATTTGAATTCAAAAATTAAGAATCCTTAAGACTAATTAGTGAGAGTTCGATTCGATTGATCCAAAGGGGAGACATTCCCTGCCGCCTGTTTTAAATACGTGCTCCTATGACTGAGAGTTTTCCCTACTACTAGGGGTAGCCTAGGAAGAGTGGTCCGAGGGACTTTACTCTAGTGGCTATTCCACATCTCAAGTGATCTACAGGTCTTCGGTAGCGATTCCAAATGTCGGAAGTGGCAATTCAATATACCAGTAATAATCTGCGAGTTTGTCTCTAACGACGATTCCATATGGCAAAAGTAATCTAGGCAAGCCTTATGTCGCGATTCCGCGCGGCATAATAAAGGCCACTTTCTACTAGATCTGCCATGTGTAATCACCACTTTTGCAGTCCGGGCTCATAAAGTGCACCTGAATCGGAAAATCAGTACCCGGCTATGATTTACGGATCAACATTCAACATACAATTCCTATGCCTATACTAATAGCCATGGCTTTCTATTGCATAGGGTATTGAAGATTTGCTCCCATGCCATATGAAATCGCCACTTTAGAAAAATAAATTGGATAAAACATTTTTCAATACGATTGGAGTCAGTCACGGTATTTTATTTGTAAAAATAACACCCAACATTGATTAAAAAAAAGTACTTTACTCTTCACTCATATTAAACTATTAGTAGAAAAATTGTGAATTTGTTCAAAATTCTGAATAAATTGAGAACTAGTGGGATTTGTTGGTGGTTCATATTTTGCGGGTTTTGGTTGCCGGGCCCGGGAGTGAGAAGAAATAGTAGAAGTGGCACGTGAGCGTGGACGCAAAACAAGCTCCCACCTTCAACTCAATTCCTTTCCTCTTCTTTTTACTGGGCAGTGGCTGTGTGACACTGGTTTCAAAATATTTATAAAACATCAAAATTTTGATCAACTATTTTCAAAATATTGTGTTCATAAGTTAATTTCAATCATAAATCAGACTAATGCACACAAATTGAAAATCTAGAGGTTAAACGATTTACCAGTTTTCATTGTTTTGCGCTGGTATTTTAGAATACGTACATATAGTACTAGTACAAGTACATACACGGTGTATAACACAAACACGTATCAACAAGACAACAAAAAACCAGGTAATTTTTTTTTAATATTAGTTTGTAAAATTGAAACTGTCAAAATTTTATGGCCAAAAAATATAATGTTTAGCATTAAAATTATATCTGCATGCGTGACCCCGCGATGACCCGCGATCGGGTGATTTTAGAACCTACACAGAGACAAACTAGACATACTTCATGGCCTAAAACTATGAAATTAAATAAAAATTGCATTTATTACTGGTTGCACTGCCTTCGAATGTTTGTAATGCACGCGCGCGCGCTGAGTCAAGGTCACGACAATTCTTAAACGTTTCTGACTGCCTTGTGGCCTTGTTGGTGGTATGTGGAATTCAATATATAGTTCGTATTTGCCGTCAAGTTGTACAATGGGAATGGTACGCATTAACGTAAGGAAACCTTAAGGTCACGCGCTCTCCGAATACCGCGCGTGGGGTAAGATGACCTGCGTTTTATGACGGTTTATTGACGTGTGACGACTCAAAATTCTTGGAATGACGTCAGGAGTTTATGAATAATTATTAATTGAGACTTTTATGTGTCGCAAACTCTACCCTCCATTCAAGGTTTTGGCAATTGGGATGTTTTAAATGCCAAATATTGATAATTATCCAAGGGTTAGAAAGTTAGACCTTGGATGATTTATTGCTACAATATTTAACTGAAAACTGACCATAATTTCTACTCCATCTAATTTGAAGGTCTCAGAAAAATATAACAGTATACTAATAATCGCCGATTTTTAATTTGAATGTCGGTACGGATAATTACGGATTTTTATAACTATTGGGTTGGGTTCTTGTGAAAATAATATGGTAATCTCAGTAATAAATATACTTTAAGTTTCTTACGTTTGTTACGCTATGGCCGTGCTTATGACGTCATCATAAGGTAAAGTACACACACAAGCCGCCGACGAAGTTATGTAGATTTTAGATAAGTACACATCGTGCCTTTAAATTTGTCACATTCGTTATATCAATTTAGTTAAAGTGGAAAGTTAAATGTCATTCAATCCTTCTGCGAACATGGCTAGTCATTTTCGAAAAACAGAAATAGGAAATGAAATAGTCCATGCGGTTCAACTTTTAGTAATAAAGGCACGGGTATATTTGCCAAATGTTCTGCTACTCCGGCATCAAATAGAGGCCGGTATTCTAATTGCTTATTTACGGTGCGTACCCTTTTTGTCAGTTAGAAGTTGAAGTTATTTTGGTTTTCCTTGGCTTTCCCTTGCTTCCCGGCTTTTTCTCAGCACATAAATATAAATTTCTATCACCACTTTGGCGTACCGCGAACTTTTGAATGATTTGACTCTGTGTTGATTTCGTTCGGTGTGGTTGCTTGTATTCAACAGTACTTTTCTGTCTTCAGTGTTTGAAGAGAAACACTGTGTGAAACGTCAGGTTATCAGGTTTATCCTCAGGTATTTATTTTATTTATTTATTGGAGATTTTTTTTATATAATTCATTGTTTATAGTTTTCGCGCAGACAGTAAGGTGAATGACTCATGGCACATGCGGTGTCCATATTTTAAATACAAAATTGTGGACAATGTGTTGTATTTTTTTCATTCAGAAATGAAAAAAAGATATTTTATTCAGCAAGACTAGCTGATTACACTTGGGGGAATTGACAACCAGTCGATTCAATTTCCATAATTTGCAGCAACTGGTAGGGTGGATTTTAACACCCAAACGTTTCAATATTCCTAATTCAAATCTGATTTGTGGTCCAGGTTACATATTTTATACCGCAGTGTACCGTAAAGACCCCAAGGCTTGTATTCCTTCTGGTAGCGAACTTAAGCTTTCAAGGACTCACCATTTTCTCCATAAGAGTCAGAAGGCACGGCTTCTAAACCGTGAATGACGAGGAGTCGATTTTTAATAGACGTCCGAGCATTTAATCGATCATTTTAGTAATATGAATACGAGTACAATGCATTATAGGGTTGCAGATGCGAGAACAACGTGATCTCTCGACACTTTTTATGTGTGTTTAGAAACGCCGAATCCGCACGCAAAACTTAGACAAGAAACGAAAATTTAGCTCTCGACATGGCCGGATCATGTTACCCCATCTTGTAATGTGGTTCGGCTTAATTATTTGGGGCAATGGGAGAGTTGATATTTAACAACACAAACGAAACTTAACAATTAGGAAATAATTCGAAAAAGGTCAATTAATTTCATTTAGTATATTTTTCAGGGGTTGAATTATTTTCCGAGCCTGAACAAGGAAGACTACCACAAGTGACCGCCATGTCAGAACAAACGGCGAGCAGTTTGTACAGACAACAGTGTATGCAGTCTAAACTTCCTGTTGATGCCAAACCTGACGACAAACACAAGACGAAATTTTGTCTTCTGTGTGACACACAATATTGCTCTGCAAATGACAATGCGAAGAATAATTGGGGAGATGCAGCTATTATGAACTACAATGATGTCAAATTTTTCTGTACCATATTTGATTTACCGGACGTACACACTCGGGATAAACTTCCACTTTGCCCCATCTGTATTGGTCTGATTTCGAAACTTATCGGCTACAGGGAACAAGTCCAACAGACTCAAGCTCTCTTCGACGGACTTCATTTACAATTAACTACCCGGGCTATCAAAACATGTCGAAAATACAATTACAATGATGTTCGACCCGTCAATACAACTGTCCAGCATATTCGGAGAAATGTTTATAGACGTAAGTATTCTAGGAATAGGTTTTCGAATACTGAGATTCTAATCTGTCAACTTGTTTTATTATTTGTTCAGGTTGGAACAGAGAAATTGGAGATACTTCCGGTCCAACCAAGGCTTTCAATGAGGCACCGCCAAAGTTGGAAGCACAAAAACCAGAGAATCGAAGGAAGAGTCGCTTAACTCCGCGAACGACGATTGGCTCTGCTATATTTCATAGACCTGCCCCGCAGCTGCCGCCTGCGAATTTTTCTCCAGGGATTTCTAGCCAACTTCCAGTACTTCAACCTAGGCCGAATCCAGACCCCCCATTGTTCAAGGCTACGATTCGCCACAATATCAGTGCCAACGTTAACTTAAATCCTCCGCATTTGGAAGAAATTCAAAATCGGAATAAAATTCCTGAACTTGACCCTGTTGTTGACACTGAAATGTTAGCAAATGGCAATGACTCTGACTCCAATTTTCAGTTAGACGATATTGCAATCATAGAAGTTCAGGGCGCAGCAGTTCCGAGTGAGTTTTTTTACTTGTTAGTACATTCCATAGCGACCACCTTCGTCCATCGGTTTAATACGGCACTGTGTCGAGTTTGAATTGCGCTAGCGCCTTAACAGTATGCATAATCCAACCTCGACTTCAATAACAAACAGTACAAGTTCTGCTTGTGGTGTGAAATTCTTGTGTGAGCAATTTTCACACGAAGGTGGTTGCCCAACACAGGATGTACTTTTTTAAGCAGTCATTTTATTGATCCCATTCTAATTACAGAGGAAATTAACTACATTGATGTTGATGACGATGGATCTCCAGAAGATTCGCCAGTGGATAAACCTGATTTGCCGGAGAACGAGAAGTCTGAGAAACAAGAAGACGGGAATGAAAACAAAGTTGATAAGAACGGAAATGAAAATGAGAATACGAATGAGATTGACAATCAAGACAATAGCATTGAAACTCCCGGGACACCTAAAATTATCAAAATCTGTCACAGCATTTTTGAGGATAATTCCGAGGACGTGAATTTGAACCTTTCAAACTTGCTCAGTGTCAAGCTTGAAGAATCGGACTCTGAAGCTGAAGAGAATCCCACTCAGAATCCGACTGCTTCTGGTACGGATGAACACGAAGAGAATGGAAATGGAAGTCAATCTCCAAAGAGAGAAAGGCCGAGAAGAAAGTGTTCAGTCCCCGTAGTTATCAGCCCTAGGGTGTAAGGTTTTGCTCATTACTCCTAAATTGAAAAAGTAATTGCATTACTGAAAATCTAACTCGTTTTTAATTTATAACCTCCAGGGGAGCTCGAAAACGGAAACCAACTCTTCGGGCAGTTGAGAGCTCTGAAACCATGCATATGATTTCAAAACGGAGAAGAAAGACCAGTGAAACTGGAAGTACTCCAAGTGGAAGCGGAAGTACTCCAAGTGGAACTGAAATCCCAACCAGTAGTTTCTCTTCAAATGAAAAGAAAACTGCCCCTGATCCAATACCCGAACCGGAAATTGAGTTCGACCCAGAAGAACCGGAGAGGGAAGCATTGGAGAATGAAACCGATAAACCCACTGTGACATCCGGTGCGGCACCAACCATGATCATGAAAGATGGTGTTCAGCAATTTTCTTGTGAACATTGTGACAAAATATTCAAAAGCAAGGAACGATACAAAGAACATTCGGATATGCATGCTGGTAATAATTTAAAAGATTTGAAGAATTGTAACAGAAATTGGTAAATTTTAAATTATAACATTTTTATGCTTTCTTTGACAGGACAAGCGCCAGTCTGCAAGATTTGCAACAAGACTTTTCCTCGGAAGTATAATTTGAATATTCATATGAGAACTCATACTGGTAAGTTCCCTGTTTTGATGCTAAGTATTGGTTAAATAAAGTATAGGCTCAAGAAATTAGAAGATTTTGACCCAACATGCATCGGATCAGATATTATGATTTGAATGTTTACAAGGTTTCTGACATGTCTGACAATAAGATCCGACAATTTGACTAGACACTGGATAATCTGCTTTATCTGGTATCTTGCAAAATTTCGTTTGGTCTTATTGAAGCGGAAGTTAAACTAAATATTTGCTTAACGTGGTATTTGATTTTTCAGGTGAGAAGCCACACGAATGCCGTGTCTGCGGACAAGCTTATGCCGATAAATCCAACCTAAATGTAAGGAAAATGACCACACTAGGCTAATTGTCATATAGTTATATAATCATTCGTAAACTAGAATTAATTATAATTCATTTGTAACATATAGGCACACTTGAGAAAACATGTTGACAAACCATGGAACTGCTTACTTTGTCGTAAAATGTATGAGCAAAAAGCTCAGGCATTGAAACATGCTGAAATTATTCATCCTGAAGAATCGTGTGACGAAATCATCACTACTCAGAACTTCTACGCAGATTATTCCGATTGTGGTGACTGAGAGATTGACGAATATTTTTGCCAGGAGTCGAGTGGTCGGGTTTGCCACGTTAGGATAGTTTAATCTTTTTTTACCGAGTTGACATCTTGATTTGTTGTAATTTCTAGTTATTTCAATGTCCGACTTGATAACCTTCTAGGCTGACTAAATATTATTTGATAAATGTACATGATTTGTTCTGTTTAGTAAGCACTGATATAATTGTTAATGTAATATCAGGACTAGTAAGTTCAAGTGTCACTATTTCGGCACGAGAATTCTTGAAGCAGTATTTTTTTATCGTTATCCATAATCAATCATGAATTCATAATCGTGACATTATGCTATCATTACCTGTAGGGCTCTTTCTTTACACTTTTTTTCTTTGAGTCTTTTCTCAATTTCTCTACTTTACTCTAGAGAAGAACTAAATATTTTTCAGAACTTTCACTTAATCTGCTGAACCTTAATTTAGCTGAAATTTGTCAATAAAATATTTATATGATATTATATTATTTATATTCAACTACTACTTATACTTGTATTACTAATTGTAAAATTTATAGCACTTATAATAATAAAAAAAAATCTGAAACACTCTTCCGTTCCGACTTATTCTACATAAACATTACAACAGTCCAAGAGCTTAAAATTGTAGGTCATTTGATTGAGTTGGATGTTAACATGAGTAGTAATTGGTACAAATATTAAAATCATTATTTTCAGACGAATTGGAAACTAGTGGAGAATTTTACAGTTTTCATACTAAGATTACGGAATGAAAAATGGCAAGGAGAACTGAATGACGCGATGGGGACCAAAGTATTCGATCAGACATTTTTCTGATCGATTCCAATTAACTGTGAGCAAAGTACTTTTAGCCAGAGCTTTGTTTAATGATCGACGAAGCTGGAATAGACAGACATATATTACATAAAGGTTGGATTTCCTTCATGACGACCAGAGGGAAGGTACCCCTGGCAGCAGGGATGACTCCGATTAGAGAATTTTATTGGCAACGAACAAAGCTACGTTATCCAACCATTGTCAATCCTCCGAGTTTTTTTTTTTTTTTTTTTTTTATGTTAAAAATGATGTGTTTTGACGTGTGTAGAACCCACCATAGCCACCCGTGCAGAAAAATAAATTAAATAAAAAACCCCCCCAAAAAAAATGTCATCCGCACTCATCAACACGCATCAACACACATCACATACAAAAGATCTCATCCAATCCTTTCTCGGACGGCAAG
>JAQGCA010003443.1:0-11796 GCA_034698945.1 Protaphorura quadriocellata | reverse complement strand
ATGAACTCTTTATCGATTATTTTTTATCCCTATGCATATATTTTTACTCGTGTTGGAAGGGTAGAATGTGTACAAGTTGTAGGATGGAAAAATCTGTAGGAGGAAAAGAGACAAGGAAGAGGATGAAAAGTCCATGGCAACGGCAATCACAGCTTTTTCCTTCCTGCACTTTTCGCGTTGCGTAATTTTCTCCCGTATACTCAAGAATTCTCTAGAGGAAAAAGTTGCGGCAAAAACTTTATTCCAGAAGAAAGTTGCGTAGTTTGTTCGTACGTGGAAAAGATTACCAACTTTCTTCGATACTTTCCGTACTTTCCGTCAAAAATATAACATCAAACATTTTTTTACTCGACTTTTTAAAATTCTAATCTTTTTCATAAGGGTAAATTATTGGAAATTTTTCGAATATTGTCCGATTTTTACAGATTCTTACGTCTTTAGAACATATTTAGAAGAGACATATTTTTTAAATGACCACAATTTTACAGACGTTTTTTTTAATTCTAGTCTTCTTCTTTTCAAGATCCGGTCAGAACCAGAAGTAAAAAAATGTGCAAAAAAAATAGCGAATTTCCCAAATATGATTCCATAGAAAATCAAAATTTCGTAAGGAAGGCAGAAATTTTTTGAGATTATCGCAATTTTAGAGATTATTTTTTAAATTTGAATATTTTTTAAGTTTAGCTAAAAAAAGTTCCCACAAATTTTTATATAACTTTTATTCAATGCTAGAAATTTTTGAACAATTTTTGGCAATATTCTGCTGAAATCTACGTACAAATTTTATTTAGGGACGAAACTTTAATACTCGCAGCTACGGCGCGACATTTCGAAATTTTTTACATGCGAAGAGAATTCCTTGCCAGCCACAATTCAAAACTTTCTTTGAGAATTGTAAATTAGCCTTTGAAATTCTGGACGAAGGAGAAGATTTTTTTTTCTAGACTTTACCACCCTAAAAGTTATTCTCAAGACTTTGGACTGTCGGTCTAAAAATTGAGTGCAGACACAGAGAGAGCACTGTAGAGAAAGCGATGGTTCACATAGACATACATACATATGGAATGTGGAGTTCGTAACTCATACATAGACGAGGTTTTCCTAGTTCAAAGTTATGCAAGACTGTAGAAGAAAATTAGAATTTCAAATGTGAAAAGATCCGACCCTTTAGGGTTATTCAGAGACTTGAAGAGGACGTACAGTTAGTTTGTTAGAAGTTTGTAACATGTCATAAAAAGTCTTCGTACGCAGTGGCACAGACAAGCTTCTCAAAACCTCATTTTCTTCCCATGCTTTCACTTTTTGAAGGCCACTGTCTGTCGCAGTCCCTCCATCTCACGGGCATGACCTTAAGCTATTTACAAAAAGATTCGAATTCAATTGATCAGATCAAATCAATTTTATTTAAGGTGCCGGGTTCAATTCCTGCTTGACCCTCTATCCAATTCCTTGTGCGGCTATGGTAATAGGTCTTCCAAGACCCTGGTTGAATTATCTGGGTCGATGGGGCCTCTAGAGTAACTTCTCTAAAGAAGAGTCGCCTTGTTGATATCAATTCTGACCTACGAGCCAAGAATTCGTCCAAATTAAGCGCAAATTTGAACAAGTTAGCCCTCAGTTTCAAAAACGAAGAGCTAGAACCCAAATAGCAATACTAATGTGGTAAAGTCCCATATTCTTGAATGTACGTGTAATATATGGTTAAAAAAATGGAATTGGAGATAATGCATTGGCGTACGTACGTGCGTACATAGTACGTAGTTGGAATGAAAGGACGGAATGGGTTGAAGTCCCAAAAGACTCACAAAACTAGAAATGAGAGGGAAAGGAAGAAAAGGAAGGGAAAAAGGAAAAGTGACGTGAATTAGAAAATGGGAAATGAAGTTTGTTTGAGACAGGAATAGAAGGAAGGAACTGGAACTGGAACTATATATGGAGTAGTAGAAGAACTACCCTATACTTACTTTCTTTTTGTCTTCAGAAACCTGAGTTTCTTTACTTTCTTTGAATAGAAAGAGAAAATTTTACAAAACTTTCTTCTTCCATTCCTTTCCCTTTTCCCAAAAGAAACTTTCCGTACGAGTACCGAGCGTCACGGCAGCCAAGCCAAGCCAGGCTCTGTCGTGATATGCATATTCGATTTCTTCTTCTTTCCTTTCAAAATTCTTTCCTCCGTACAAGAAACTCAAATACATCATGGTCTCTTTGTATATACAGGGTGTCCGGACAAGTTCGGAACACCTCTCAAAAAAAATGTGAAAGGAAGGAAGGAACATTCATGTCCAAATCCCTAGGGACGTTCCGATTGAAATTCTCTGTTGTGAAGTTCGAAATTTTGTAATTTCGTAAAATTATGTGGATAGGTTGTGTTGCAGAATTTTTTGAAGAATCTGAATATCAAGATTAAGCTCAATTCGACCATCCTGATAAAAATAATAAGGTCCAGGATTTTCGTAGGGTGAATATGTCTTCGCTCATTTCATCGACGGATGATTAGTTACTATCCGGACACCCGGTACACAAGTCCACTATTTTTCCAGTCTTTTTCTCGCAAAATTTGAAGCATTGAATTCGTTTCGGGTTATAATGTCTAAGTTTTGTAATTAATTCTTTTTAATTAAGTGAAGATTACATAATGCATAAATGCTCTACAACTTTTCTGCCAATAGTTTGCAGTTATTATTGAGATTTTTGTTCAAATGCGCCAGAAATAGTCCGCACATGTCCGCAACAACTTTTGCAATAAAAGTTTAACACTGTTATGTTGGCATGTACATAGTGTGTCATCTTTTCCAAGAATTAGTTCCAGGCACTAATTTGTAGAAATTTGATGTGTTTAATTTCCTGCCATATGTAATCCTCACTTTTCCAAGTCGTATCAATATGTCAACAGTTTACAATTGTTTACAACAGTTTATTCTAAAAAGATTGACTAAATAAAAAAAGCCTTTATCTATCTATCTGTATTTATCTATCTCTAAAAGAGTCACAGATTCAATCATTTCTCAGGTCAATGCAATCGCTAGTTGAAATTTTGCTGTAAGATGTCGTCAGTCATTGCTGAGTATCTTTGGTAGAGATTGGGTTTCTTTACCAGGTGTATGTATTTTTACTTTACTGACCGTTACATACCAGGTGTATGCGTTTTTACAAAGTAGCAGCAGATTTAGAGATTTTTGAATGTTCCTTGTTTAGAAATAAACTTGGATAGTTTTGAGCCTGGAGCTGAAGTCAAGTGTAAATTAAATCTAAGGGAAGACTAAATGCATGTTTTATGCAGAATCTCCTCGTAAACTCCGCCATCATAGTCCTACGCAATAACGTTTCAATATTTACTATCAAGTCCTCATAAAATAAACGTCTTAACGGGTTTTAGCCAAGGGCTTTCCATGTAAACACGGATTATTCTTATCATCGTATTTCCTCATGAACGCAAGGCAACGCAAGGAAAATTCTGTACAGCTTACCAAGTGCCTGAAATCAGATGAAGATCAGATATTTGAAATTCTCATTAATTATTTGGAATTTCTCAGCTAATTTCTGAACCTTAGATATTGGAAAAATGCAAGGACGCTAACTTATACAGTATTTTCGAGGTGACGTCTATTTTTAGTGTTTCTCTGATATATTTCTAGCTATTTTTTATGTATGGTTTTCCCACATCTACATTGTGAAAGAACTCTAACTTCAACTGGGATCTTTTGAAATATTTTCCTTGTAAGTTTGGGTCTGAGTAAAATTTTGAACTGAGTGAGAGTAAGGATATAAAAGCTTGAAGGCATACCATGGCATACCATATAAACATCAAAGATACTTAGACTTTTCCTAGGAACCAAAACTTTCTCTCTGATGTTTCTCTGAGAGAGATACGAGATAGGAAAGACTTTTCTATTCCCATACATGAGAACCAGAGAGAAAAAGTCAATAAAAACCAGAAGATATTCAGACGCTCCTGGCTACAACAGAACAGAACAGAAACACTAGGAATGGAGTAAAGTTGGGCGGAGTTATGCAGACGAAAAACTTGTGGGTACTACGGAGAATACCAGAATTATACCTTCACATTTCAAGGAGATCATAAAATAAAATACACACAGTGCAGTTCACAAATTCTGAAGCATAAAATTACTGTATTTCTTTCAAGAGGTCAAATATTTCGAGGGATCGTAACTTAAATAAATGCCAAATAATAAAATAGGTCAAAATTGGCTAGCATGACAAAATATATGTGATTTTGAATTAATCATAGACTTAGCACACGGCTATGAAAATTTCAATCGTTATATTTATATGAAAAATATTGACATATTTATTATAATGGCTTTTTGAACTTATTCACACGGTTGAATCATAAATATACATAAATTTTTAAAACTAATAAAAACGTTCCATGTTTATACATTATTTAGAGTAAGCATTTTTTCTGCAACTAGGTAAATATTCGTTCGTACTATTTTGTACATGTGAAGAACCTGAACACCTGGCTTATTTTTATTCGGCTGATATTTTATTATTTATTTGCAAAGTGGACTCGTGACTGGTACACTGGTACTGCATAGCATGGCTTGAACGTGCAACTACAGATATTTTTTATAACATAATTTCTTTTCATTTTTATTTAATTCATTTTTTGCCACTTTACGACTCCCATAAAATTTTTGGTTTAAGTATTTTAGGTTCCGGTTTTGCACTTTATGGTCTCCTTGAGAAAACCATTCAGGCCACTGACCAATGTATTTGTATTTGTACTGCGCAAATGGCATTATGTGAATTTTATTCTCACTTTTTAGAAAAGATATAAATATTTTAGAAATTATGAGAGATTCACCTTGCACTATGTCGTATGCACATAAATTATTATTTTGTATAGTTGAAAGCACCCTTCTTCATACAGGTGCTCTACCTTTTTTCTAGGTTGTTCATCTACCCTTAATTTATTTTCTCATAGAGCTTTTATTTATTTCAAAAAGGTTTCCTTTTTTCATTGACTGAAAGGGAAAGCGACGTACCCTTGGCACAGTGCGCTACCTGATTCAGGTACCCCCTATCCAAATATTTACAAACCTGTTTATGTAAAACATGGGACAAATACAATTTGTGACGTCATGATTGCGTCACCGAGTCCTATGACCTCAAAAATCCCATTTGACCCGTGTATGTACTTTTAGCGGCCAAACGGTTGGAATTTTCTGGGTGAAACCCGCACAAAAGTTGCTCAGGAGGTCTAGGACTATGTTCCGTTGTTGCAAAATATATTCAGAGTGGACCACACTCAAGCAGCACTTGAGGACAATATAATTTCGTGTATTAAAACTTCAAAGAATTAAATGTTCACAACTCCCTAGTGGTCAAATGACACGGAAACAAACTCTGGATGTCCCGCTGGTTAATTTATTTGACGACGAGTTGAAACATTCGACTATTTATAGAAAACACTACCTATTTTATGTCACATTTTCGAAATGTCGAATTTTTATGTACATGGTTATGCCAAGGACTCATTCCGTCATATTAGCATTTTGCGCTGAAATTCGTAGTACCTAGAATCTAACTCTTAATCAGTAGAGATTTTTGGATTTTGGAGCCTGGAAAGAGTTTCCACTTTTCTTTTGATGTTTTCAGCTCAAAGTTTGTTATTTTATATACCTGGAAGCGAAGCTAATTAATTCCTCTGACTATTCCCATGCCGTTGCGTTGCCATGTTTTGATGATTTTAGACTTGAGACTACTAAAACTAAATTTTGTCGATTCCAAATTTAACTCATTACAGATAACTCTACATCCACTCCACTAATTAGAAAGAACTTAGGGCTCATGTTGTTTATATGAGCTTAAAATGCACATACGCAATACAAAGCGAAGAGAGGTGTTCAGGGCCACCTGCATAAATGAAAATATAACTTTTATGATACGAATGCCAAAAGTCATGGCATATTGCACAATATTAGATGTAAGGTCATATGAGTCGGAACATCCTCCCCACCCTAAACAAACTAATAAATTTAATGGGTTTAAAGTTGACCAAGCGCATCCAATCAAGTAACGAGTCCGCACATGTTGCAATTAAAATTAAATTACGTGTTTACAAAACATCCTATCCCATCATCCCAGCCCAGTCAGAATTAGATCCAAGGGAATGTAATGTAACGTAACCTGGACATGTTGTACAGTAGAGTACAGGTAAAGAATTGAGTTTGATAATTTAGATTGCACTCTCGTAATTTGTTTTTGAGGGCCTTTAATTAAGTCCATGGAAACGATCTCTGTACATGTAGATGTACATAGATGTGTGCATGCGTTACGCGCGGAATAACACTCCCATTTTTCTTTTTTGTAGGCGCATTACTCTTTGTGCTTCAGACTCTTTTACACTACATTCTACGATATAAGGATTCCGTAGCAGTACAATCCAATGGTGGCTTCATGGAGCTCATGCAGTACATGGTGGTCCGTAACTATTCCATTTGTCGATCTACTCACTCAGTAAATGGATATCAGGAAGGTAGTTTATTGCTGAGACCATACATCACACATTCTGAGTCAAATGATGGCTTATCGTATGTTTCTACGTGGCAGAACGTCCCCAGCCCTCTCTACAGGTTCAGAAGTCACCTCATTTTGACAAATGTATTACTGCAATATTACCCAAACTACACCCAATGTCTTTTAACCATCGACATTCTCGTCGTACCCGACTTTCCTACCCTATTAGGACACTTTACAGATTATCGAAAGCCAAAGTGGGAAAACCACTGCAGAACCGCTTTAATAAGACAAATTATACTAGATCGGTTATAGGCATCCTAGCAGTACCCGACGTGCCTAGCCTATTAAGACTAGAGCTCGGACGGTCCGGTCCTGACGGGACCGTCCGATGTGTGGACCGGGACCGGACCGTTTTTATCGGTCCAAATAAAGTCGGGACTGGTCCATGAACGGACCATTTTACCGAGGACCGTTTAAGCTCTAGCATTATAGAGATAGGGCGGTGAGCTCCTGGTCCCGTCCTATACGCAGGACCGGACCGGACGGAACCGTGCAATGTGTGGACCGGGAGCGGACCGTTTTTATCGGTCCAAAAAAAAGTCAGGACCGGACGGGACCGGACCATTTTCGGACCGTCCGAGCTCTAATTAGGACACCTGACTAATTTACGAAGGAGAAAATGGTAAAAACCCCTGCAGAACCAGTACAAAAAGACAAATGGTACTAAATTGAATAGGGTTCCACGCGGTACCCGACTTTCCTACTACTTTTTGAAACTTTATTGAATTTTGAAAGCGAAAGTAGGGAAAACCCCTGCGGAACAACTACAATAAGACAAATGGTACCAAATTCGATATAGGGTTCCTCGCGTAACCTGTCTTTCCTACCGCATTAAAACAATTTACTGATTTATGAAAGGGAAAGTAAGGGAAACCCCTGCAGAACGACCATAGTGAGGCAAATGATCCTGGATTGGTTATGACCTACCCTGTATATTGGAGAGAAAGTTGAAATATTCGTGTATGGAGCCTTGGAGAAGGTTTTCCTACTCCTCATAATGTATTCAGGATGGAAAGAAAGCAAAGAGTGGCGGTGGTGGGATGTAAAGTAAAAGCAAACGGAGTTGGAAGGCAGAGAAGGAGTTTTAATGTGTACTCGTTCCTTTTCCTTCTGAGTGAAACTACGTACGCCCGCCCATTGAGTTCAGAGGAATTAATTAAAAATTTTGCATTAATTTCCTAGACCCTTTCTACAAACTATGTAGAGAGACAGGATCCATACACTGACTCTCCCAGGGCAAAATGGCAGTCATTTTTCCATCTCTCCCATCCCAACTTTTGATTAAAAGCTCGAAAAAGGGAAAGTCGAATTATGTATGTATTTTCTATTCTCCAGCTCTTTTCTTCCCAAGCCAAGCCAAGGCCCAGCTTCCCAGCTAAAAGTCATTTCTCATCTCCTTAATTGTACTTCTTCTTACGGAACATTCTGCCTTCCACTCATACAATACAGTACAGACATATTAAGACCCTGTATTATGGATATTAAAGGCAAGGCAAGGCAAGGGGTGGAACAGAAAATTGAAAGGATCCGTCACATTTTCTATATTACCAATTTACGACGAGTACACGAGATCTATGGCTTCACATCCCGAGACAGGGCTAGAGCTAATGTAATCCTTAACAGCAACAAATGGGACATAGTCTACCCTTCAAAAATTTTTAATGAGAGGGGAGAAATATTTAATTGGGCGGAAAATTGAATTTTACTCTCAAGTCTTCGCATTCTTTCTAAAAATTTCATGTGTCCTTTAAGTTCTTTTATTTTTGAACGGCAACTTTATTTTATTGGAGCTCGATGGATACAATTGGCGTCAATTTCTGTGCAGTTTTGTCCGATGGCTATTTTCTCGTCGCAACTGCTGATTTTCGGCTCACAGAATTTGAGTTTTCCGGACATTTGTGGAATTCGTCCAGTCTGCATCCGTAATATGGTTGTAGAAAATTTAAATTGGTATCATTTTCAGCTTTTTGGGGTGGAACCTTCATAAAACCTGTTCAGGAAGTCGAGTCAAGGGTTACAACATGTCAAAAATGCAATCAAATCCAAGAACCTACGTTTTGCCGTAATGACTGTGCGTAGTTCTTAGCTGAATTCAATTAAAATTAATTGCGCCTCTAACAAATTAAATAATTAATTACTTAATTTAGAAAAAATCAAGGTGGAAATTGATTTTGGCTTCATTGAGATTCATATTATAAAAAATTAATGGCACCGTGCTCAGCCATTTTTCTATGTTATATTTTTCTATGACCCTGGGACACAAAAATCTGGTCGTAAAACCAACCATTTAAGAGCGTCGATATTATTTTGTGACTTCAATTCAACTTTCCAGTGAGCGGAAGTGGGAGGTACTGATGTGGGTTAAATAATAAAAAAAAGTAATGGCTCCATGAGCACTGACCATGACGAAGAATACATTTTTTTTCTCCATTGCTACGATTTGGATGGTGGTAGTGTCATATGAATGAACGAAAACAAACAATGAGGGCAGTCTTGCGTGGGATCGTGTCAAAAGCATGCAAAGGAAGGTTCTTCATAAAATTGCGTGTAGCTTAACCTCCTACAAGATTTTAATGAATTGAAAATTGAGATGTGCGAGTAGACAGTAGACAGGGACTGGGAATTTAAAAAAACATCCACGACTTAAATATACTTAAAAAATTATAATTGATGGTTGGGTAAGATGTAACCTATAATTTATGTGTTCACCATTTTTGTGGTCATTCCCACTCCAGATATGTCAATCAAGTGCCGACAGACTTAATAAATTGGATGAGAAATAAATACACAACACAACTCGTTATGGCACGGCACGGCACGACACGACGTAATGAGGGCCGGAAGGGTGTACAGCCGACAACCATGGATCAACAACATATTTAAATACACGCGCCAAAAAAATAAAACGTTTAAGGAAAATAGAATATGCCATTAATCTTCATCCTTTCGTTTTACACGAAAACGATCCTTACGGTATATGGCTAACCACATTTAGTCCTTGTCACTCATCCTTTACGTACAGGGTGACCCAAAACTCACTTCCCAAGTAGCCATGATATAAATGCGAAATAATACGAGGGTTGATCAATATATAAGTTCCGCACAGCGGAATAACGGAATTTAATTGTTGATCAACTCTCGTAAAATTGAAATTGGACATCCATGGGATTGTGCTATGCTATACTGTATATAGTTAACCATACTTTACATATTTTGTGCCAGATTTAAATTGTTGAAATTGACCAATGAAAAATACAAAATAAAACCCGGTTTTAAAGGCGTTGGAAATATGTTGGACGGAATAGAGAGGACTTGTGTGGCTTGTTGTGGACCACACTGTACATAATTTCTTGGTGAAGGACTGAGAAAACCAAAAACACCATAGTTTTGGCTAGTCGACTACTTAAGTTTCTGGAACCACGACGACTGGTTTTAATACAATACTTGTGGTCCACAAAATGAAATACAAAGAGTAGAGAGTAGTAACTCTCCTCCTTCCTCTCACGGAAAAGTAAAAGGCGAAATGGAAAACTGACTGCCGACAACCCGCTACTACGATACTACAGCCACTGCAGTCCCAGACCTCAGCCTATTGGGCGATTGGGCCACGGGCCACAGGCCTACATAAGTAAATCCTGCCAGTAAATTCTATGCAGCCCGAAAGTCCAAGAATACGTTTTCAAATAATGATCGAAAGTACAAGGATTCCACGAACCCACAAAGACACTCAAAAAGAGACAGACAGAAACGCCGAGAAAAATACAACCATGACGTGATTCAGTACTTGTACTACAACAGACGTAAAAAGTGTGTTCAAACTGTTATGAATTCTGATAAGCCCACACAGTGTAATATACCCACAGACGAACTTTTCAATTCGTTCAGCGAAAGGTGGGAGAACGTTAATGAGTCGGTGAGATCAAGTTACGAGCCTAAACCCCTTATAAGTGACCAAATTGACCTGGATTCCCAATTTTCGACCGTCATTAGCAATGAAGAGGTAGCCCAAGCGATCAAAGGTATAAATTCTGATACATCACCTGGTCCAGACAAGGTCCTAATTAGAGCAATCAAATCCACGAATGCCACACCTGTTATTGCTGCACTGGGCACGGTGATGCTAAAGTTCAACATTGTTCCCTCATCTTTCCGAGAAGCCAGAACCATACTGATATACAAAAGTGGTGATACAAAAGATCCTGCGAACTGGCGACCAATATCAATATGCTCAGTTTTACGACGAATTGTGGAGCGGGTACTAGACAGACACTTACGGAGTTATGTCCAGTTTTCTCAACACCAAAGAGGTTTCACGTCAGTCCCTGGATGTCATATTAACACATCAATCGTGAACGCTGCACTCCGACGGGCTAAATCGCTTCGATTAGACATATGTGTGGTGTTTCTTGACATTGTTAAGGCGTTTGATTTTATTGGACACAAGCATTTACGTTTATCACTGGAATCGTCCCACATCCCAACCGCGCTTAGAGAAATTATCTGGAATCTTCAGCATTCCAACTGTACACGAATAGAAACAATTCAGGGAAAGACCAAAACAATCTCTTTGAAGAAAGGCGTTTTTCAAGGGGCCCCGCTGTCACCTGCGCTTTTCAACCTCTGCATAGATTTTGTGTTGAGGGTCATTAGCGAAAAAGAAGTGGCCTTGAAGTACGGATTTTCAGTGACAAACCAATTGGACCCACTTTCAGCACTCGGATTTGCTGACGACACTGGCTTAATTGGACACTCACGTTCCTCGGTGGTCGAACTTGTTCTGATGGCACGAGAAATGTTTCAAGAAATTGGTCTAGACATCAATCCTGGAAAGTCGGTGGCCCTGTGTATAGAAAAAGGGATGATATCGGAAGAAAGTCTGTTGGTGTCTGATGAGGTGGAGATTCAAGCCATTAAGAGCTCCGAAAATATTAAATACCTAGGGGTGAATTTCAAGGATGAAATCATACTGAATGAATCCGAGGTAATCAACAACTTGAGACTGAATCTGGAGAAACTAGTTGGAACAGCCATGCTCCGACCAGAACAAAAGCTATCGATAATGAACCAATACATTTGGCCAATCCTTATATACCCACTACAAACCGCCCCACTTAATAAGTTGAAAAAGACCTTCCTTCAGGATGTGGATAAATTGATTCGCAGTGCGGTGAAGGAAGCTTTGGGTCTACCTAGTGACACCCCGGATTCCATGTTGTACTCATCACGGAATGTGAGAGGTCTGGGAATTCT
>JAQGCA010003442.1:0-11796 GCA_034698945.1 Protaphorura quadriocellata | reverse complement strand
TACTTAAACTCAAAGGGCCAAATGCGGAGTCTTGAGTAGTACGCGAGTAAATTCATTCTATGTAAGTGATAAAGACAAAAAGTTGTATTAAGGAAAGTTTGAGGTACCTCAATAGCAATACTGGCAGAAGACATCATGGCCGTCTCAGGTTCTGCCGCGACCTTTATAATGCCCGGTAGACAGTACTCGTGTATATGTACTGCCGGATTGACACATTAATTATAATTTTATCTATATTCGCACCATTGCTGTTATTGACTTTTCGTAGTACAGTGTTTCCCTGTGAATGTAACGAAATCGATAAATCGGAAAGTAGTTAGCCAAGCGCCTCAATAAGAGTTATCAAGTGTTTTCTAAAACACGTTTGATAAGAAGCCCAAGTAACGTGAAACAGAGCGAGTAAGAAGTATGTACACTATTTGACTTGATGCCACAACTCAGCGGCTTATTGAAATCCGACGGGATTAGGTTTAAAAGGAAGCTATTGAACTAAAAGGATAACCGGAGTTCAGAATTATTAAGGGTCTCGGCTGAGTGGCTCACCATAATTGTCAAGGTGACCGACTACATTATTTAACGCGTGGTCTTAGTGGGGTTAAATCGGTCAAATTATGGTTCTGTCACACCGACTCTTTTTGCGATCAACAAACTCGACCACCGATCAGAATTATGGAATTATAATTATTTTATATTATAATTATGGAAATGTCTATTGAAACCCGACGATATACATTCTGACTTTAGCTACTAGATATTTGTCGTGTTTTCAAAGAATTTTTCAAAAAAGATGAAGAAATGGGAATGACTATTATTTGATTAATGAAATACTGAAATACGTACATTCTCGTCGAGGTCAAGTTTGTTGATTTCAACAAGGGTCGGTGTGACAAATCCAAAATTCAATCGATTTAACCACAATAAGATCACGTGTCGAAAAAAGATATGGCTGGCCACTTCGACGATTATGGTGAGCCACTAAGATAAGAATCTCAATAATTCTGAACTCTGATCATCGTTTTAGTTCAATGGGTTCCTTTTAAGCCTTATCCCGTCGGATTTCAACGAACCGTTAATTTGTGTCATCAAGTCAAGTATGGGATCTTCTGACTCACCCTGTATAATAAAACATTAAAAATGCCATTCGAAAGTTGACAAGGTCCAGCCTGACTGAATAGGGTGACTTTCTAATCTGCAATTTAGAAATCCTACATGTCAGGAGGGAATTAAAATTTTATCGACTGTTTTCCAGATACACATGCAATATGCAAATTTCTATTGCCATTTAGAACTAGTTCACTCTCTACCTTTTATTGTTGTAGTCGAAAACCAAAGTTGTCGAGTTTCTATCCGTGTGAAGTTTTGGTGCTGGTGAATTAAGAATAACCTTGACTACATTACTGGTATAAGTCTTAATAGAATATTATTCTTACTGAGGAAACAAGATGAGCTGGAAATTCCTTATATTTGGTAAGCAATACAAAATTTAAGTTGACTGACATATCTGATTCGAAAAGGAATGAATATAGTTGCCACTATTCTGAACGATTTCATGATCCCATTTATGAAGGTTCCCCTTAGTTTAGTTATATCGTAAGGAGGCCCATATGCCCAACTTTGAGGAAGCATGCTAATCAACACACGCCATCTGTGTTCGTGATTTGCGTATACCTTGCTCTTCGACTTCGGCCCGACCCAGTGAAAATAGAATCTTCACATGGGTTTTAACGTTCCGATTTCTAAGGAAGCTGTACTAATTGGGACATGCTTTTCAAAAGTCACACGAATACGTAGTCATGGGGTGGGCATAACTTAGCACGCAATCGTATTATCACAGTTTACCTCATCTGTTAAAGGCATGAACATTAGGGTTTCACTTACATTTAATTCAAAAAAAGTAAACTCGACTCGTCTACAAACGAGACGTAGATGTCGTGGTTTTAGTTATAAATAAAGCGTGTATAAATAAAGAAATCGCGATCATATAACAAAATAGGTACTGCAACAAATGATCAAGTCGAAGTTAGACCAAACATCACTGGTTTCTACCACTTCCTAAATGCTGAGTAGAGTACTCAGGATTAAGTTGCAGAAGAGAGGTAGACGGGTTGGCCGCCAGACGAGCTAACGCACGAAGATTGGTATTTTGGTATTTTGACGGGACTAAGTTCAACGATGTAATAAAGAAGTATCTCAGCTCAGAATTATTTGGCATGCATTTTGACTCATGATTTTCGAAATTTTATTACTTCGGTGGTTTGCTGTCAGCTCTTGAGCAAAACGTGTCAGCCTAACACTTGAATTCGATTAATGGGGAATAATGGGGATTATTGGAAAAATGTTGAAGATATTAACGCTCAGTTGAGTCAATAAAATTCGGAAATAAGTAGTTAACTTTAAAATAAGCTCTAGAACTCCTTGTAAACCGACCTGAATGAAGCGCAAGAGTGTCTGCAGCGAAAATGACCTTACATGGGACTAGAAATACTCATACAATATCGGTTGGTTTGTATCGGAGGAATTCATATTCAAAAGCGTAAACATTATTTAGACACACCCTGCATAGATCGCAATACAAATGTTTGGAGTTAAACTCGGAAACACACACACGTTGCATTCACATCTAGCGATGACTAAGATCACTAGTACCGATTTAAATTTCGAACCCCATCCCCCTGACAATATACTGAAAAACGAATATAAACCTGGAGTGAATGAAGTTTACAGCACTCACAGTGCTGAAACTTCATTGAATACCAAAACAGCAGAATTGAGAATTAGTCAGATAGTTCTTCTTTATCAACCGAAGTCAACTTGTTTAAAATATTCCAAATTAGCACCAAGATTTAATTGTTGAAAGCAACCAGACTCTCCCTTACGCAAATCTTGTCATTCATACTAATATTCGCTACCGTTTGTTTCACTAGTATCTTCATATCTATCTACATATCTCTAACTTAGGATTCTATAGGTTTTATGAGAACTGCTATCACCAAGGTACAAACTTAGAGGCAGGATGGATTGCAGAAGTTAAATTCGAGTTTCTCTAGATGAAGTGCGGGTGTTGCTTACTTTCTTCGCTGACCTTCAGCGGATGACTTTAAATGCATCCTTGGCAGTCCAACCGATTCTGGTAATGCTTTAATTTCCACACTTTAAGAAATTCCGATTGTCGCTTGGTTGCTTGTCCGGACTACTATCAACAAGATAACCGTTATATATACATTGTATAAAATAACTATTGGCACCCCCCGCACCAATCTTCACAATTGAACAATTCTAATTTTGCAACCATGATTACCATAACTTCAAAAAATATATATCTTGTAGTGAAATGAATGAGAAATAATAATTTGTTGTGAAATTAATCCATATAATACGGGATCACTCTCAAAGCGTCCGAAACCACACAAAAACTGAAAAACTATGCAAAATTAATATTAACACCCTTTTCATTTATGAGATCACAAGCATTCTCGTTAATAATGTCACTCATTATTTTTTCCTGACTTGTCGCAATATTGATTGTTAAAATTACCGGAATTCGGTTGAATCAAAAAATTGTTTTGTAAAATATAAAAATTCTGATTGGTAAAAAAACGAAAACTTTCTCTGAACGGCAGAGAAGACATTGTTACATTAGGTATATGACCGAAAAAAAGGCAACAAAAATAGTTTTATTGTGCACACTGTATTGTGCACAAACACTAGCATTGTCACAATTTCAGAATGACCGGAATCGTCGTGAATTATATCCGTCGTGGGAGAAAATGGAAGACGTCTACTTAAATAATCCGAAATATTTTTCGTAAAGTAATTACAAGTAGTTACTTGAATGACTTGCCGTAATATACAGGGTGTCCCGAAAGAATATGAACACTTTGAAAAATTCGTGGTTTTCAAAGTATGGACCAGATTTTCGAAAAAAGTATATTTAAGGAAATTTCGAGAGGACTTGTTTTTTTAACAATTTTTGCACTTTACGATTAGCGAAGCGTACTCCCGATATAACGGCCTCTTTTAATGTTGCACTCCCAGAACCTAATAACAAAATTTCAAAAATGATTTTTGGGACTTGAAAATCTTGAAATAAAATTTAAATTTATTTTCGAAATGTTCGAAATTTATTTTAGAAATTTTGAAAGTCTCGGAATCAGTTCTGGAATTTATTTTTGACAATTTTATAAATCCGGGATAGGCTTGAAATTTTAAAACCCTCGAAATTTTGTATGCTAATAACGTTATTAGCCTCTGGGAATGCAAAATTAAGAGAGGTCGTTATATCGGGAATACGCTTCGCTAATCGTAAAATATAAAAATTATTAAGAAAGCAATCCTTTTGAAGTTTTTTTAAAGATACCTTTTTTGAAAAACTGGTCCATACTTTGGAAACTATGAATTTTTGAAAGTGTTCATATTCTTATGGGTCTATGCATCTAGGATCTAGGATTATTTGATTAGACGTCTTCCATTTTCTCCCACAATACCGGTCATTCTGTTTTTTGTCAATACTACATACAGTGTGCACAATAAAACTATTTTTATCCCGTTTTTATCGGCCATAGACATATTGTAATAATCACTTCTCTGTCGTTCAGAGAAAGTTCCAATACTTTAACAATCCGAATTCTTATTTTTTACAATACAGTTTTTTTATTCAACCGATCAGAGTATACATTCAAGCTTATGCATTATATGCTGTCTCGAAGCATCGTGGGGCATAAATTGTATACGCGATATGTATTACTGTGGTGGCTGTAGTACATTCTTTGTATACCGTTTATACACGTAATGCCATTTATACTTTGAATGTATGCAGTACCGTTTAATGCTTTATGTATACTTTAAATGCAATTAGTACTAATTGTACATTAGCTTCCTGTCGGCTGTCTTGTATATTTCTTATACAATATGTACTTCAGGTATGCAGTTAATGCTCCATGATCTATACTACCCGAATCGGATAACGAACGGTTTTTACGAATGAATAATAATTTGACCGGGATTTCAATTCAATTTAATTTTCCTTTTATTCCAATAACGAAGTAATAAGCATAATATACAGAAAGTGGAATATTCCACTTTCTGTATATTAAACTTTCTCCATATTGGACACGTTTTGGTGCATTTTTCGAGTTCAGTATATAGAGAGTCCACTGTATTTATTTTGCATAGTTTTTATTTTGTTTGTGGTTTTTGGACGCTTTGAGAGTGATCCCGTACGAGATGGATCAATTTCACCACAGACTATTATTTCTCATTCATTTCACTAAAATATATATTGTTGTCAAAGTTATCTTGATCATGGTTGCAAAATTATAAGTGTTCAATTGAGGTTGTTGCGAGAGATGTCAGAATTTAGTTTACACACTGTATATACAAGGATCATGCCGACGTCAACGATGTGTGCTTTTTACGTACACTGTTCCAACTTACGGCATGCCGCCGCTTCATTCAGTTGGGGAAAATACATTCGGTTAACTGGCATTCATCTATTGTTCCTCGCATAATTTAACTGAAATTCAGCGATTTATGTTAGCTTATGCAATATCATTTAGGTTAAGTGTGAAAAATTTCTAGTAGGAGTTAGTTGACTTAAGGTAATCAAAAACAATTGGAATTGAGGAAATGATAAGTTAAAGTTTCAAAAACAAATTCACCATCCAAGAGTCAAACTTATGCTTCCCAGATATCATCGCATTCTTACTTGTTAGGTAATTTTGACCTACTTTTCTATCGTAATGTGAAATGTACTCACGGCTCATAATACATAGTTGCAAACCGTTCTCTTTACCATGTATGAAGATGATGACGAATCCATAGACAAAATATGATATCGCGGTCGGAATAAAATTAATACGTTAGTAATTCGCCACGGGTTCTCAATTTTCATATCCCATTTATTCACTTCATGTGTGTGTTCCGTAGGTTTTATTGTTGTGTGTAGTTGATGTGCCAAGCTGAGAATATTTTGTGATTTATAGTTTTTAATACTCGATACAATCTTTTTACTTGGTTTACTGACTGTTTCAGCTTACGTCTGGACCCCTTTCTTTGGAATGGACGCGATGGACACTGAGCAGAGAAAAGTGGACTCAAACCGGAAAATAATAGTGCAGGTAAATTTACGTCAACGCTTCCGTAAGAACGGTGCGTGATATTTGTTCAATTGATAGAAGAAATTGAAACACTTCTGCGTATGTGTAGATTATTGTGCGAACATTCACAATTGTTATGAACCACTACATCCTAAGAACTTCATACCCATAGACTTTGTTTGTATGTTGTCTATCTAACTATCACCTTGTAGTTAGTCGTCATTTAGAATTGTTCGCTTGTGCGTACTTATTAAACCGTTCCTTTATCGACTCCCGAACTATTTTCCTGTTAAAGGAACGCCATGAATATGTTTATGAATATGATCTAAAAGAAGCAGAGTCCACGAGATTGCCAGAGAGTAATTGTTCAAGCATTTAATTATTTGAAATAAGTATACAAATTTTTGACGAAGCGCATCACTCCAAATGATGTCAATGCGAATAGACTACATAGTACCACAGTTTTTCCTATTCTGTATTCACCGGTCGTTTTAAAATATTAACAACATTAACGATTCAACCTATTTATGCACTCTACAGGTGGCAGATGTGTATAAAGTGGTCCTATTCCTCATAAAAGACAAAAAATATCTTCGAGTCGGGCTTCGTTGAGCCTATTAGGCAACACGTACCTTAAGTCTTAAATCCAACCAAATTCACTTTAATGAAAAAACATTACACTTCTGCTCTTGAAGGGAAGCAGCGTAACAAACTTTCCAACTTGTATAGTATAATAAATGTATAAGTTTAATCGAGCGAAGTTAAGATAGGGTAGTGATCGGTGTTCAAGTCCTCTCTTTCCGTCGGGAGGGGATTCGATTCCCCGGGCATGGCAGCCCCATCGTGGTGCGAGTTTCCGGTTTTCCACTCTCCCGGATGGGCAAGATAAGTCGACCGATGGGTTTGTAATCCCAGGTGACTAGTCTTAAGGATAACGGAAACAGAATAAATGCTGTGAGCTGTAGCGTAGATTCGTGAGAACTGACTACTTGTGGGAGCCTGTGAAAGATTGCAAGGATGGTGTTGCTGCTGGTTACATGTAAGCTCTGGTCTCAAAACTATCCTCGCACACGTTAACCATGGCACGTTGGAATCCGTCCACGGTTTGGATAGAATTGGAACGCAGTCCGTGACTATGGTTCATGCAAATGTTACCAGACTTTGATACTCCCAATATATATTTTTAATCCGCAGGTGTTTTCGAAAATGGTACATGACGTTCCAAATAGCGGTTCGGATTTTAACGGTTGGTCTATGTGCAGCGAGAAGTATATATCTTATCGAATCATAAACTGAATCCACAGGATTTCCATAACGACTCATGCGTACTTCTATTGGCTTGCTTACATAGTTGCTCAGACTTAATTTCGCCACGACCTAAATCGCGAGAATCATTATGTTGTTGAATGGTACTTAAATGTTCTTTAATAGGTCCTGTCGCCGGTACCTTGCTTCCACCTCTGTAGATGTAATTATTCCGGTAAAATAAAAACCAGCTACAGAAGCTATTTTCGAGTGATCAATCGGTAAAAGGGCAACTTGCTAGCTGAGTCACTTAGTAGATTTATACGGTGCCAGCGATTTGGAAATCGTTACATAATCATTTTAAATGATTTCGAAGAATTTCCGTTCCGTTATCTGTTAAAAAAATTGAACACTTCTATAACTTTTGCGTTTTCAGTTTACCGCCTTCGAGGAAGAGGTGGGCAGATCTAACTGGACACGTCTCGACGTGTGTCCAGATAAAACTTGGGCATTTGGAGCAGACCACATAGTAAACGGAAACTATTTGGATGAACTCGCCTTTCAATGTAATGAAATTGCGGATGGAACGATTTTGAATCCAGACCAAAAGAAAGTCACTATAGATACTGGCACAGAGATAGGGCGGCCCGCTCGTCGTGACATTTATAAACTGCCATATGGCCCTCATTGCGGGATGGTCCCTATACGTCCGGGTGAACCAATCTCCTTTTTAGTGGGTGTTTCTTTCAACACAGAGCAATTCCTAACTTACGGAAAAATACCATTGTATACGAATTTTATTTGTGCGACCTCCACTTTATGGACTTACCAAAGAAAGAATTTTAACATCACGAAGGCAATTCCGGACACTAAGGAATTACTCTGCCCACTAGGCAGTGCTCTTTGTTCCGTTCAAGGGAAAACCGATACATTTGGTGAGTAGCACTATCGTCACACAATATATGAGTTGGAGTGCTTAATTCTATATTCGAATGAAGTCAGTACCTGACCTGTCAATCACAATCCCTAACAGTGAGTTCTTCTGAATATGCTTAATATCACTACACCACACATCCCTATCAGCAAACAATCACAAATAACCGCTAACTGGAAGGAATTCTGCATAAATGTATATTGCACTCTAGATTGTCCCATTACGCCCGGGAAATGTGCTCCTGTACTGTCAGACATTGCTTGTCTAATTCGTTTATCTAATTCCACAGGAAACGTTGGACGTCCTTTTTTAGTCAATATAAGAATTGGATGCTGCGAAGGTGATGCCAGATACCCTAAATTATTCCAGGTTTGTGTTTTTGAATTCAGTAGTTATTTTACAACTGCCAACAACATTGAATTTAAGTTTTGATCTACAAATTATTAAGCGACACCATACAAACAAATGGCCAAACAGTTCTAGAAAAATCAAGGGCAAATACTCACAGGTAGGAAAATGTCTGAAATATGGTTTTCAATTGGCCTATTAAATCCTCAATTTGAAGATTCGTCTGTGTCAATTTTAGGGAGAGAAATTTTCTTAATTTTATATACTTTACAGCCGACAATTTTTTAGAATAAAGGCATCTGACTTTAAAATATTCTTGAATCAGTAAACATAAACAATGTTGAGCATGTAATATTATTATTGTTGTATGGAAGGGTATAAGCTGTGTTGCAATAGCTGTGAACAACTCTTGAAAACTCTTAAAACCACCTCTTCTTTCACTAATATTGGAAGCGAAAACTTCATGATCAATTTTTCTGAGGACGCTATTATTCTGCGTGCTCTGGCTAACAACGCGGAAACTGCATGCAGTTCAATCTAGGATAGGTTATACTTCTCGGATCTCTCTTTCAAGTAGTCCAGGCAGTAGTAAGAAGTGATACACTATATATGTGCGCTTATATTTCGTTACGATAAACTAAGAGGTGAACTTGTGTACCAGTGCAGTTTACCATTATTTCTGTTGTAGGACATGCTTTTGTCAACATTTTGTGTCTGTCCATCAGTTATAATAAATTCTCGATTTTTTGAAACGTTACTGACCAACCCTTTTAGTCTATCAATTGTATCACAAATTTACAGAAGAGAAACTTAAAATATGAATGTACATAATTTTGGTATAATTAATTGTCCATAGTGCATACTCCATACCGTTTGTTCAATCGATTTGGCGCTGTCGAGAACTTAGGCAGCCAAGAACTCAAAGCGCTACAAATCACAATTCCCTAAAACCTACGTTGTTGGCGTGCGGTAGGATATGCCCCAGTTTGGGCAAGTAGCTAAATAGCCCCATTCCCTGTTGGTAGGCGTGCGTTGGGGATCCCACGCTCGCAGTGAAAAGGGTAGGGCGTATTAGCACCTTTACCGGCCGCGGGGAGAATTATGTACCCGGATATAGGGGCTAACTAGCGCGCTTCCTCATTTGTTTGTTAACGTTTGCCTTTCTACAATTCTCATTTGTGGGCGAGCTTCAGAAATAACTTGGCCATATAGTTAAAAGGTGGGTTCATTTAACAGACTCACCCTTAGGTGGGGAATAGTAGCCCACCTTTCAATTCGAATGGTATTGTGTGAAAGGTATTCTGTAGTATTTAATATTTTTAAATGACATATTTTAACCGATCTAAACATGTTTGTAGTGAATGGAACAAATCAATAACTGGACGATATTCTGATTAGCGAGTACAATAATCAGTCGCGACTTTAAGCCCATGGTAAATTATAGTGGCAAAGAGGTCTTAGAAAGTGACAAAGACATCTAAGAAAGTGGTAGTAGAATATGGCAGAGGTTTTAGAGAGTGGCAGACAGTGGTTGGTAGAGAGGGAGGGGAAAGCGGTTAAAGGGTTGTGGAGAGTGGTCGAGAGGTTGGCAGATTTTCTCTTAATCAATACTGGCACGGGGAGGTCAGATAATAACACTAAGAGCATTGGGAGGTCAGATTGTAACATCAGGGGCATAGGGAGGTCAGATTTTCTCTTAAGCATTACGGGCATGGGGAGGTCAGATTTTCCCTTAAACATTACGGGCATAGGGAGGTCAGACTTTCCCTTGTATTACGAGCATAGGGAGGCCACATACTCTCTTTAGCATTACGGGCATAGGAAGGTCAGATTTTTTCATAAGCATTACGGGCATAGGGAGGTCAGGTTTTCCCGTATACATATGGGCACAGGAAGTTCAGACTTTCCCATAAGCACTGCGGGCTAGGAAGGACAGATTTTCCCTTAAGCATTACGGGCATGGGGAAGTCATTTTCACCATAATGAAGTCGCGGGTGTAAAAAGGCGATGCTATCTGGAATACAGCAACTTGCCAGTAATGTTATTTTCCCCCATTCTGTTTCGCTATTGCTACAGTCCTACGAACAGACGAGTTGAAGTTGCTTCTTGTTGCCTATCTCATTGCAACAAACAGTCATCAAATGTGCAATGCATTTGCTCTCAGGAACCTAGTATTTTGACTGCGTTTAAGGATGTTCTGTTAGTGTAAATCCGTTCTAATATACCCACTTATATGTCAGCTTTTTTCTATGATGTGTTTTGACATGTGATGAACCAGTTAGCTTAGAGAAGGGCGCTATAAACGGACAGACAAACAAGCGGACATTGGGATTTTATAAGCCCTTTACAGGATTATGTCCGCGGGCTAGGGCTAATAACGAGTATCATACTTTGACAATGCTCCCACAATTCCGCATATTCAATACTACAGTTCAATCAATTAAAAATATATTGTACCAGTAAAAGCTATACCAACTCATGATTTTCGTGACGAATATTCTTGGTCAACGTAGCGTATAAGTAGTGGATCTCGACGGTAATTCTGATTGTGTAGGCTACCGCAACAAAATATGTAATACTTCTATGGTGTTTAATATAAAATTCTTTCTTCGCAATAAAAATCGTTCATTCCAAAAACATACACCTAAACGCATAAATATTTAACCATTAATAAGGGTTTCATTTTGTTCTGTTCACAGCAAAATGTTACCATAGATGCGTCAACACCGCCACCGGTCACAACTATTGCTGAATGTCCAGGAGCGGAAGAAATCCTAACTTTACAGAAACGAAGCGCGTCTTATTTTATATTTTGGGATGAGTCCGAAGTCCTCAACGACATCATTACAAGATACAACATTTATTACTCTCCTGTCCAATTACTAAACGAAGATGAGTGTGAGGCTGGGCTATGTAAACCAGGAGAATTCTTGGGTAGCTTCGAAGTCAGAGATCCAATGTCATGCTATTTCCAGGGCAGACGAATTCCAGAAATTAGATTTAATTGTTCATCCAAGGATGGGAAAAAAGGAGATGTCCTGGACATTTACAAGCGGCTCAAAACTGGACATACTCTCCAAGATAGTAAATTCTTTGATGCTAAAGACTGCATAGGTGGTTATTATACAGGAATGGAGTTGACTTATTATGTCAACAAAGAGTATCAGTATCTCG
>JAQGCA010003441.1:0-11799 GCA_034698945.1 Protaphorura quadriocellata | reverse complement strand
TTTCTAGAATAGGTTTACCCTTCCCAAAAAAGATCTCCCAACGACGTTTTCCCTTCGTCATCTTCTCCTTCCTAATCCTTTATTTTTAAAAAGGAAGATGCCAACCCGGATAAAAATAAGTGGAGCGGATGTATTACCCACCATTCTACTACCCTAACCACGAAAACCAGGACAGTCAGTTCATCTCGCGTCCTACCAGTCAAAATTGCAACGATATTCCATTGCGTGCCGCCCAAAACAAAAAGCAGGTAGTAGGGAAACAAACCTATGTAATATGTATATAACCTATGTATGAATGTGATATAAATATCGGAACACATTTAGTTGCTATTGGGATCCATCAGACTTGGCCAAGGCCAAGATCTGAGGTCAAAGACTGGAATTCCAAAGTATAGATAACTAAGCAACTCCCATCCAAGCCCCTGGTACGCCCGGGGCTTAGTACGTGCCCCCCGTGTGCGGGCAAACGGTGCAACTGTTGGCGTTGGGACCTTCACACAAGTCGTTCAGTAGGTCAAGGGCTATAACACACTCAAATTGCTGCCAAATCTAGTGAGATCAAATCAATCTAGTGAGTGTAGAGATGGGTATGACCGCATATCGTTAAGAGATGGCGATGACCACATTAGCCACTAATGTTGGAGATGGGCGTATGACCACCCCATGTTAATGACATTGCAGTATGACCCCCTAATGTTTAAACCATACGGGAGTATGACAACATAACGTTAAGAGATAGGCGTATGACTCCGTAATGTTTAAGAGATGGGCGTATGACTCCCGCGTGTTACACAGATCTACGTATGACCCTGTATTTTCAATGAGACAGGCGTTTGACCTCCTATTGTTAATAAGATGGGCTATGATTGGCTAATGTTAAGGAGGTGGGCGTACTGCCCCTTGATGTTAACGACATTGACGTATCAAAACGTAAGCAAAGCAGCAATGATCAATGTTTCGGTGTATGCTACTAGATGCTTAACCGCCTGAAGATCTGAGCATCCTGAGTGGTCGTCCAGGCAGATTAGTTTCATTTAAAACCATTTTATGGAGATACTGCACGTGAGAACCACGTATTGTGCTTTGATTATTATGTGTTGCGTAAGCAAGTTATTAAGTGAATGTCCTGGCCGTAAGTCCGTCTGAGCGTCCGTCCCCACTTTTATGCAGTAAACGTTGACGGATTTCAACGAAATTTTTGGGGTAGGTACACAAGGTCACAAGACACAGCAAGTGTTAATATGACCTCGCCAGGTAACCTCTAACCCAAGGTCACCAGAGGTCATATGCAGTAAATGCTGACGGATTTCAACGAAATTAACAGGGTAGCTAGGCAGAGTCACAAGAATCACCGATTGTTAAAATGACCTTGCCAGGTGTCCTCTAAGGCCACTAGAGGTCACACGCAGTAAGTGTTGACGGATTTCAACGAAACTTACATGGTAGGTACACAAGGTTACAAGAATCGTAGGTCGCAAAGGCCACATGCAGTAACGGTTGACGGATTTCGATGAAATGTTTAGGGTAGGTACACAAGCTCGCAAGAATTACCAAGTATTAATATTACCTCGCTGACCCAAGGTCACCAGAGGTCAAACTTTGAAAGTTGCTCAGAATGGTCAAATGCAATAGAAAGCGCGTTTCACAGGGTGACCTCGGCCCATGTCACCATCTTGCTATTTAGCTATACGCAGTATCTGTGCGTTGCTATGAAGATTTCTATTTGGTAATAAGGCAACACATATCTACTCGGTCCTTAGAGCGTTCATTTTAGTTTTGACTTGGTTGGCAGTGGAAGGGGTTCATCATTGTTTAGGCTCTGAGTCAAGACTCACCTGAGGCTGGTATTTGAGCTTTTAGTGAGGGGAATCGACCGCTGCGCGCTGATTCCATTACCTGGTTGGAATTTGGTAGGATGTTGCAGCATTCCTGTGGCAATTGGGTTGACTTTCGGGTTCGTGAGTTATGTCTTTCTCTGTTCCACTAGCAAAAATTTCATCTAGCTGAGCAAGTCACCAAACATTATATTTATAATAATGAATTGACGCGACGTGTCTGCGGAATGGGAGACTTGAATTTCATTCGAGTATTAAGATTCCATAAGGGTCTGGTATTTCTGGGGAATGTCATTGTTTCCTAGCCACAGGCAGAATTGTATAGTAAAAAGTTGTACATTATCATGCAGAAAGCTGCTGTGGTATTCTTGTTGAAAATAAGACTTAACCATTTGACATATCTTCGGGTATGTTGGAATTGACCAGGCTTCCAGGTTCAAAAAAATTTAATGAAAGATTCTCCGATCGGTTGGTACTATCTTCGTGTGGACTCCAGTAAAACTTAGAGCTGCCTAAGTTAATGTATACAAGCCGTAAATGGTAGGCAAAAAAGTTCGGATAAACGTGCAACAAAAATTAATGAATACCATGGTAGCATACGCGCGCTAAGAAAGTAGCATATTCGCCTATAGTCCGCTGTTATATCAGCAGAAACTACTTCACACTTCCAGTGAAATGTCACATGTACGAGTAATGTGCTAGAGAGACTCTAAGTTCAAGTAACGAAACCACAACAATAACGAAATATCTGACATACAATATCAAAAGGCATAGCGCGGTGGTGTGACATGAGTGGTCGGATTAATGTAGGACTCTAGGTTGCTGCCGACTGCATTCGATAAGTGAAAAACTTTTTTTGTGTTTGTGGACGCACAAAGAAGCTCGTTGCAGACAGATAGTCAGCCGGATTTTATAAGCCCTAACAGGGCCAACAATGCCTGCGGCGTGTTTCTTAGTTCCTTCCGAGCATGTGGATTGTTAGCCATCTAGATCACACTTGGATTTTTTATTTTAATGCTAATTCTGGGGACGAGGGAAGCGCACATATATTCTTAATTATAGCAGATTTGAGATGTAAACGGCGAACGGCATTCATAACAGTTTAGGTGACCACTATTGGGAAATTAATATTTGTGAAAATGTTTGATTTGGAACGGATTAATCGCGATTCCTTGCATGCCAGGTATGCAGTAAACGAATTAACACATTGCCTTGTATGGCCAGCTTCAAAGGTGAACAATTTTGCACAGCTTTCTTTCTGAGCATTTTCGCTAAAATTTGTTAGCGCCGCTCAGATGCGGTGTACAAATCCAAATTCGAAAGTTTGATAGCTCATTAAATCGTAAATTTTTCAGATGTTCGCCGCAAGCGTCGTTTAAGGCGTATTTTCTGTTACCAACACTTCCGTTATTTTGATCGACTTGAATAAAATGATTAAGGAGGTGCGTGATAAATGACGCGGAAATATGTCACCGCACAAATTCAGTTTACCTGGACAAGCCGTCTTCAAAAGTGTAGTGTTTCTTGGTTTTTAGAAAACTCATTTTCTCAGAATTCATTTCTAATTCACTTTTACACCGACTGTTTCTGTGAGTGAAACAGTTTGTTCAAAGTCATTCGAATGACAAAGGAATTCTTCCAGTAACGGGTGATTATATTCAATAGTTAAAAGGTGCTAGGACTATTCCAATATTGGGGGTAAGCTCAGAAATTAATTATTAATGTAGTGTGCATGTCCATACCAGTTTGAATATGACTTAACGATGCCATTAAATGAGCTGTTGTCGAGACACTGCCTGTTTCTACCCCTACCAAACATTCTCGGCGTCGTATTTGGTTCCGCGGATGTGGATTTTTAACCGTCCAGGTCACACATAAATTTATAATACTTGTTTCTGGTTGGATGACAATAGTAATTTCGAATGGCCAGGGAATTGTGGGATTAGGATTCGTAGGAATACTGTAAGAGCAATACCCAAGTATAAAGCCGTAAAACTAAGAAATACCTTTTGTGGTTGTCCAGAAGAAATACAATGTGAATTATTCATGTCATTAAATGAATCATTATGCCCCGAGTCATAGGAAAACATTTAAGCAATGAATTGATAATCAAGTGTGCAGTAAAACTAAAATACTTTCTTCGACGTATTTTTGGTTCTATCCGCGCATGCGTATTATTAACGTTCCAGGTCACAGTTAAATTTATAATGCCTGTGGAGATCATGAATCTTTATTTAATGCATTAAATATGATAATGCAATAATAATGAAATGTATGAGTTCCACTATTATGGAACTTAATAGAGACTGGTCTCCAATAGAAGTCGGTACTATTTTTGATAATTCTCAATAGAAGTCGGTCTCCAATAGCGGCGACCTCCATTAGAAGTCTCGTCTTCATTCGAAACCCGTCTCCATAAGAAGCCGGTCTCCAATAGAAGAAAGCAATTCGAGAAATAAGTATAGCTATTGGAAAAAGTGGTAATGGGTGCTGTTATTGCAAAAATGCTCTTTGAAGACTTAATGAGTACTAATCGTACTTAATGAGTAAGTACGATTTATTATGGAAATAGCCGTTCTTGGCCGACGTGGAACTAGCCGCTCTTGACGGAACGCAAGATGATAAAGTTCATATGAAATGCCAGGAATTGCTCGTTGGGAGTTAATTTATGCGTAACCCTATTAGTGGCCAGTCTCTATTAGATACTGGGGTTCATTCGAAGCCAGTTTCTATTAGACGAAGTTAATACATGAAGTAAGGCAGTGTTCTGTTAATGGTGACCGGTCTACAATACTTATGTCTCTAATCGTAGAAATCGGTAAGAGAAGTAAAACGGTGGATATGTACCGGGCCAAACCGAATGTTCGGTTTTGCGGCAGAATATTCAGCCGAATAGACAACACTGTGTCGATGGAAATGATGGATGGATAATGGATGGATGGATAATGGAAATTGCGTGTGCTAGTGTGCTCATTACATGTCAATTTATTATCAAATTGTTTGCCTGCTGTTGTTGACGACAAGGTCAAATATATATTTAAAAGTCAATTCTTAAAATTTGCGGAGTAAAAATAAATACTTGCACGTATTTGCTATGTGAATTAAGAGTTAGTACTCAAATTCTGTGCCTTTCAAATTGCGGTGAAGGAAACAAACATAACAGCTGGAATATACGTACTGGAAAGGAGTAGTCCAGTAGTCAATCTCCTGCTCCAGCTTTGGAGAAAATTTGCTCGCCATGTCGCCGTAATCTCTTTTTGTCTCTTTTGTGTACGCTGTGCATGGAGGGCCGTTAATTCGATTAACTTTGGTCACATTCTCAGTGGCGTCGACGACAGACAGTGTATGTTGGATCAATATGGTAGTTTGCAAGTTAGTCAGGCATTGGGGTACATTATTGTGTGTGTGTGGATGCCTAAGCGCCATTATCTTCCACCAACCCCTCTCTAGTGCGTGGCGCGCACTCCTAAGTGCTTAATTTGGAATTCGGACTTGAGAGCTTTACATAGACACCCTACATGCAAAACGGGCCGAATATTCGGTCCTTGCTTACCTTGCGGTGCGTGCTTGCCGAATAGCAGTATTTGGTACATCTCTAGCATAGGGATAGTACATAAGTTGATACTAAAATCGACAATTCCGATGAATTTCATTACATTCCAATGGAAGACGAGAGCGCGCAATTTATGGATTACAAAGCAATCCGGAGTCAGCCACGCCACTACTGGATGACGTCCCGTGGCAGAAAGTATTTAACGAGAGGTGTGGGGATTGGTTCATAGGATGTAGTGACTGGTTGTAGGGATGGGGATGACCACATTCGTTAAGAGATGTACATCAATTTATTCGACGTTAATAATACTATTTACAAAATTAATATGTGTCTATATAGATTTCATAAGAAGCAGACTGGCATAGATGTGATCGTGAAATCTAGGCAGCACGTCGTAATTCCAGAATTCTGCAACCGTTAATTGGGAGAGTTGGACCTATATCATGCCTGCTATACGTTAAGCATATGCAACAGCATTGTAGGAAATGCAGTCGTCAACGGGATAAATTTAAACCATTGATCTTAAATTCTTTAACCTAAATCAGCTACTATATTTTAGACTCTACTTTTACTCATTTTACCTAGGTAAAAGGAGGTTGCCCACTTTGTTGGTGTTGGCCGTTGCTATTTCCAGTCTTGTCGCTTTTTTGTATCGAACGAAAGCACCGTTCCCCATAACACATAAGTAGTGGTCTTTATGCAGTTGAATATGTGATAAGCAGCTCTGCAGTGTAATCGATGACTGCGCCAAGTATTTCGAATAAAGTCATTTTTTCCAAATAAAAGAATCCGCCGCAGTCAAGTCGAAGCGGAGGACAGGATCTTAACTGTAAGGCAAAACACCCTTTTTGAGAACGGCAGTCAGCCTTTCTTCCATCGATGATTTCTTTAGACAGGTCAGAGAAGAAAACTCCTCGGCGGATGATTGTGGCGGAGAAAATGATGATTGTGAAATATATTGGAAGGAACATAAGGAAATAAACTTGAAATGGAAGTATTATGATCGCAAAATTGAAAAGGACGAGTACGATCATGAGAACCAGAATGCCGTATGGAAACATGTATTTTCCAAGAGTGATGTTGATTCTCGTAAATAACATTTGTAGACATCTGTAGTGCAGAAGTAAAATGCTTTCCTTAACGAAAGGATTGCGCCTTGGCTTGGTCGATGCTTCACTAGAAAAATATTTGTGGAAGGTACCATTAATTTTAAATTATAGAAATTATGTTAAGCAAGATAAATTGATGTAAAAAAACAAAGTCGGGCTATTTCGAAGACTGCCTAGCTCACTCAGGACAGAATTAATCAAATTATCCAGATTTCAAGTACAATCACATACCTCATTTTCTGCAAAACAACGCTGCACCCCATAACTGACGATGTGATCATGGCAATATACGACAGAATTGCACCCGCATGTTGCATTCCAATAATGATATAAATCCCGGAGTAGAGAATTGTCCACTCGAGTGATTTATGAGTTATGACGGTCGTCCCAACTTCGGTTACTCTTTCCTGACAAACAGGGAGAACGCTGTTGAGAAGATGTGTTTGACATTTGACCCAGTACATAATCATTCCAACACCCCCTGTTCCATAAACCAAGAGAAGCAATGTCAGTAGGACAATTGCACACATCCTGTCAAATTTCTTCGGATAATCAATGACTCCATGTTTCTCCATGACATTCAAATATTTGAGAGCATCATTCGAGAATTCTTTGACTTCGTAGGCTCTTCTTGATGTGTGGATTTGTAAAAGTACAAGGGATCCACAAATAAGAGCAGCGGCAAGGCGGTACAGAGTGGAGAATTTTGCCAATTCTACTCTTTCTTCTGCGAGGTCTCGACTAATTGTATAGACGTGAGATGACGTGGCTATGATAACAAGAATTTGCAGGAATATACGGATTCCAGTGTGCCATTTTGACATAACAATGTCGACATGTCCACTCTTGAAATTCCATTTGAATGGTGTGCAAAAAGTTATATATCCTGAATGTGTGTAGCATATTGTGACTAGGTGCAACCACTTGATTTTACTAAATCTACAAATGAAATATAATATTATTAGAACACGTCACAGGGGATGCATTGGAACTCACAACTGGACGGTGGCTTGAACGCCGCCATTTCAGTCGATTGTCACTTGGGGTCGAAAGAGCAATCAGTGACACTGCTACTTATTGTCGAAATATCTATCAGCGACGCCTCGTAGTTATGTACGGTGACGGTGTCAGTCCCATTAAAATAGTGAAGACATGGTCAGAGATGAATTCGTAATGTTGTGTGGTTGCCCACAAAAATAAAGTGTTTTTATGGTGTTATTGAATGGATTTTTGAAACAATATATATTTTCGTCCGGAGTTCTGTGAATACTAAAACAGTTCTCCACTAAATTTATAATCAGCTGGAAAGGACAAATAAAATACAGCTAAATTCCGACGAATTTCTTACGTTCCATCCGCGCATGTCGTTTGCCAACTGCAAAGGTTAATTAACTAGATTTTCCGGAATCTGATAACCTTACTTTGATGTTCTTTGTGATGAGTTTTGTTCTGGAGTTTTACATTCTGTTTAACATAAACGGACGCGTGAAGTGAAAGTTGACTTTTTAAAGTGTTCCGGTGGATCACTGTCGGCAAATTTGTATATATTGATGCTGCGAATTAGACTGGAATGATCTCAAATCTTTTCAGGAATGTAGACTACAAACTAACACAATTGCTGTGTCTGCCCATTGTTAAACGTAATTTTTGTATGCCATTTCCTGAACACTTTCACTAATTATAAAGTCGAAAGTGCAGCGAGAAATCCGATTTTGAGGCAGGGCTGGTAATCGGAATCGGAATCGGAATCGTAATCGAAAAATAATCAAAATTTTTATGATAATCGGAATCGGAATTAGAATTGGAATCGGAAAATAATCAAAATTTTTATGATAATCGGAATCGGAATTATAATTGGAATCGGAAAATTATCAAAATTTTTATGATAATCGGAATCGGAATTAGAATTGGAATCGATATTTCAAAATAATTGGAATCGGAATCAAAATCAAAAATTGGAATCAAAATTCTAAAATAATCGGAATCGGAATTTATAATCGGAATCGAAATAATTTAATAATCGGAAAAGTAATCGGAATCGGAAAAAAAATTCCGATTACCAGCCCTGTTTTGAGGATTGATGACTTTTTTCCTCGCGAAATTCTTCACAAAATAACTTTTCATATTCTCGCATACATTGTTTGAGGAGTAATACCCGTTAGCTAAACTTGTGTCTTGTGATTCGCTTGGTGCAAACTATTTAGATAGTACTTTATAAATATCGGGAAGATTTTCCACGTCACAAATTCAATTACCTGGACAAACTGTCTTCAAATGTATTGTGTTTCTTCTTATTTTCAGAATTCATTATGTCAGGATTGACTTCAAAACTGCTTTTGCACTGATTTGTTTGCGAGTGAAACACTTTGTTTAAAGTCATTCGATTGACAAAGGAATTTTTCCAGTAACGGGAGATTATACTCAATAGTGAGAAAGTGCTGGGACCAATCCAATACTGGACGAATAAGCTCAGAGATTAATATGTAATGTGGTGTGCATGTCCATAATAGTTTGAATATGATTTCTAACCATGCTACTAAATATGGCGTGTAGACACTACATGTTATAATCCGCGGTCCTGGCAATGGCAGTTCTGCGATAAATGAATAATCAGATGTACATTAATGTGCATAGTAAAAATTTTCACCGTCTTATTTACTTCCGTGTATGTGGACTCTTAAGCCGTCGCGTAGGTGACACATAAATTTATAATAATTGCGTGTATTTTGGTAATTTACTTGTAGCACTGAATATAAGGTATATTAATAAAAGTCTAGTAGTTATTGTTTGCTACATTTCCGATTACGGTAAAAACTATTTTCTTGCAAATTATATTGCAAAACTAACACTGACAAGTTCCCACATTGAAGTTAATATTCGGAATTTTTTTTTCGGAAATACTCTTCACCGAATTTGTTGAAACGTCAAAACAATCAGCATCTAGTCGTACGGTTGACAGCAGTAAGTTTAAAAATCATAGGAAAAGGCTTCGCTGTAAATATTGTAAGATTGCTACTCAAATATAAAGCCGCAAAACTCCATTGTAATAGTGCTGATAAGTTTAGATATGAATTTATAATGTTGAGTGCTTGTCTAGAGAAAATATGACTTAATGGTGCTATTGGTCGAATTATTGAGACACTACATGGACTTGTCCTGAGTTCTGGAAAAGAGAGTTCTGCAATAAATTTGTAATTACGTCTTCATTGCTGCTCATAGAAAATATTTTCTCCTTCACATCTACTTCCTAGGAATAATTTGATCCTTTTTTGATTTCTTAATCATTTGTATTAATATTGTAAGACTAATACCCAAATATAAAGCCGGAAAACTCCGTTCCAATACATAGTGGAGAGAAGTTGAGATATGAATTTATAATGTTAACGTTTTGTGGCTTTCCAGAAGAAATAAATTATGAACTGATGGTGCTATTAAAATAATTGCAGAAATATTCCATGTTCCGAGTCCTAAGGAAGGCTACTAAATTTTTAATAAAGTGTGCAGCACAAATAAAATGCTTTCTCCGACGTATTTTTTAGTTCTATCCCCGAATGCTGATTGTGAACCGTCTAGGTCACGGTTAAAATTTATAATACCTGTGGAGACCATGGAAATTTAGTAATTGCACAAAGTATGATCGGCACTGATAAAATGCATGTCGTAAATACTTTATTGTCACATAAGAATACATATTGGAATGGAAGAAGCCACTATACCTGTCCGTAAAAAATCTCTTGGGGGGTCATTTGTTAGACAAACAGACGATTACCTTGATGTACATTGTGTCTTTCCTTCTGTGTGGTCATTTTCGAATGGTTCTTCATTCTTACTCATACCTCGCAACTTAGAACATATTCAGCCATAACATTACCATTACAGTTCATGAAAAAAAGTTGGAGGTTTTCAATTATCAAACCCTTCCCCCAATGTTTCTATGAAAACACTTTTCCAGGCCGCTTTCGATAATTCGCACACATAATCTTGTGTGGATGCCTGCCGGTACATGAGCTTCTGTTTTAGGAAACCGAATTAAAAGAAGTCATGACATTGACTGATGTCAATGACAGCGATGTCTGCCTTTGGATCGATGGTTTTTCCAAGTTTTGACCTCAAATCTTTTGCATAGCGGGGGGATCTTCCGGATGTTTGTGATGAAGCTGCGTCGTGGCGGATAAAAACTTTGTCGGTCTCTCGCAGACATAACTTTGCGACTATTATCTCCGAAATCTACTTCAATACGTGCTGAATGTAGTATTCGAGTTAGCTTGTACATTTTGGGGCACATTGATTGAAGTTAAAGGCACCATAACCTCTTTCTTTTAAGATTTACGTGAAAAGTTTCATTTACCAAAACAACTTTTCTATCGACGTTGCCATTATTACAATTAAAGGGTTTCTCCCAAATATTAAAAAGTCATCTCTACAATTCTTAATCTCGGCATTAAAATCATAAATTAATTTCATGAAAAAATATTCAAAATCCTAAAACCATTTTTTAACTTTCGACTATTTTGTAATAATATTCCTGTAACTTATACAGCTGAAATATGAGCCGAAAGGCTAATGTTAACGTGATGTCAGTGTCGTTTTATCAAATGCTGATAGTTCTGTCATTGAAACAATAAACTTATTACGCTAGAATCTCTGAGAACATCGTAATATACTAATCGAATAATTCACATCGAATATCAAATATGGCAATCTGAAATATATTTTAGACATTTGTTGTACAACCAAACTCTATATATTCTCAGTCCGTCCTTCGACGGCTCCGTGCCTTGGATTGATTTAATATTAGCTGGTAGATGTGACAAATCGCTCTATATTTGTAATTGGTCTGAGAAGACGCACTCACACGGGGAGCAATTTTTAATTGTCGTCCTAATTTTCTCTGAACAACATTATATCCCAAGAAAATTGATTTCAGATTAGAATCTTTAATCTGTGTTCAAAATTCTATGCAGGGTTGTACGGATACGTAAAAATACGTACTGCTTCAGTCTGAAGACCAAGCCGATCGTAAAAGATTCCAAAAACTCAGCTTTTACGTTTTCTTGCGGCACACGTGCAGCAACATCAATACTACGAATGCTTCGGCTCAAATGATTGCCGATGTAATTTATGAATACTGCGTTTCTTGTCCTTGGGTCATTGTGCTAGCAATATTTCGACGCCTCAATTTGTAACCAAACAAAATTTAATTGAATCAGGTACTGCAGGTACATTTAAGGTTCCGATCGGGTCGGGTTGATCGGGTCGGATTTCGGGTCGGATTGATTCGGGTCGGATAATTTCTGGTTTG
>JAQGCA010003440.1:0-11803 GCA_034698945.1 Protaphorura quadriocellata | reverse complement strand
GATTTGTTTATTAACATGTCAAAGCATAGCATTCCTCACAACAATAGGAATAAATCCCAATTGATCCATCGGTGAAAGCACTAGAAGTAGAAGTAGTGTTGTCGAATTCCGAGGTCAAATTCTAGCGAGGAGGAACTGCGGACAAACGAAAGTTCGTTCCAAATTTTGGTAGATGGTATATTGTTTTCTGTTTGGCTCTGAAGGTACTAGTACCCTTAGTAGTAGGAACAGACTAGTGGAGAATTAACGTCTTTCAAGAAGAGATATTGATTGCAGTTTGGAGTAATTGAACCAAGGCAGGCGAAACAGGAGTGAACAAAACATACCGTTAATGGCAATGTCATCACTTTTCATTTCTATTATTGTTGTTGACAAAATGGTTCGAATCTTGAAATATTGTGTTCTAGAACTTCTGATCTAATAGAAGCAGTCAGGGATCTGACTGAGCTGTATTCTGTGTGCATAAATTATAGAATGAGTAATTTGCGGAACCTTACCAAAATTGAATGATTCACAAGTAGAAAATACAATGAGGTGAGTCCATACCAGCATTGGCGGGATTCTCCTTCGCAAAAAAAGACTATAAGCCCTCATTTCTTTCAGAATGTGTGATATCCGAGTGCTGTCATCATACTACTCAGGATATACAGGGTGATTAATATGAATTGTCCCCGTCACGATAGGTACAATCAAGTGGAGTACCTCGTTGCAAATCAAGTAAAAGACGGCCGACCAGCTATTGAACTCGGGACGTAAATGTATACGACAAATTTCATTTGTAAAATTACAGGAACAAGAATAACTCATTGGAAGAGTGTCAATAATAAACACCTTGCATTGAGGAACACCGAAATTGTTATGTACATCATTTACCAAATAGGATTACGATGAAGCTACGATTCTATGAAATACAAGATTACATGTAATATACACAAACAGAGATGGGTAATTTATTTTTGCCGTTTTACCAAGTAAGGATTTGGTGAAACGTCCCTCATTAAGAATTTCATTATAGGAAAGTCCTTCGATAAAGTCAAAGCATAGCAATCTAACTGCTACTGTTGACGATGAGTAAAGGGAATTAAGAAACACTAGTGCACACTGCATTCTAATGAGGAATTCAAAGTGGTTGCTAGGGTGACTAAACATTATGCCAAAAAAAATTGTGCGACAACCACTGCTTTGGTCACAAAATATTAATCAGTCTCTTAAAAAATGTCCAAAGAGTTTTTGGTCTAACGATTTTAGTATGTGAAATAGTATGGAACTTCCCCAAAAGCTGACCTCAAATCCAAAATAACATCAAATGTAGCAAAGGTCCGCAGCGTCACACCTTGTAAAAGTGATCGGCCACTCTGTACTTCTACTGGCAAAGTGAAAAATATTATTTCGTATGAGAGTGCCAACTCTGCACTTTTCAGTTTCCATTCATTACGCACCGAGTCTGCATTTTTACGACGGTTTCAAAAACAAAGCCATAAATAATTTGATGGCTTTCCTTCCCAAGAATCTCGGGTGACTCACGAGTGCACTGTAACGCAAATCCACGCAATTACATTTCGAGACTATTTCTTTTTTATTCTTCATTTTGATGGGAATGAGATACTAATATTGCAGTCGATCATTGTGGCATTGTGTTGTGGGTACAAAGTGTCAATTGGATAATATTATAATCACAAGCAGAGATTCATACCATTACAAAAATATTCCTTGTCAGCAGTGGTGTTCCACAATTCTCCAGAAAACATAGTAGTGTAGTGAGTCACGGATAAAAAAGTATTTGGATTGACAGAGAGTTCAGGGTCAGTACTCTAAACTTTTTAAACCACTGCATGGACAAACCGAATGATTCATTCCGGGTGGCACTTCTCTTAGAATGCATGTCAATCATTATCACTCACAAGTCAAACTTCATTTCCGGTTAAACTGTCGGTCAAATTTTTTTTATCTGTTAATTGTGTTGTGGCCATGAGAAATGAATAGAATCTTACGAGGAAAGTACCCGAAGGGCAACACTCCGATTTCGAGCGAATCTGTTATGTTCGAATGGCTTGCTCCGAAAACTGATTTGAGTAAAGTGTACTCAAAATTTGAATTTTAAAATACTTTTGAAATTTTGTATGAAAAAAAGTGTAGAGAGTTTTTGTTTTCAAGATTTAGCATGGGATACCCCATGGAACTTTCCCCAAACCTGATCCCAACTCTTTTTCAAATATCGAGAAATATTTTTTTTTTTAGAAAACCGTTGAAATGTTTGCAATCATAAATTTAGATGATGAAAAATCTGAAAACTTGGCATATGTGAATTTATTTTCTCTTAGAAACCAATAGGGTAGGGTGGGCGAATTTTGTCCACTTTACTGGCAAGGCTTCTGCAGGCCTAGGAAAAAGTAGACTTGGGAAGGATTGTACCTTGAGCCTATGCGTATCCGTTTGGATCAATGAAGACACCAATTAAGCACTTATATATATGCCGGTTATATTTGGTGTGTATCTTGCTGTAATATTAGTGACCTAGTAAAACTCGGTAAATTTGCCTAAAAGAAATCCGCTTGGTAAGAAAATAAAATTATTTCCAAATTTTTCTATTTCCGTTTGTACCAACTGCCAACAATGAGCAACAAGGTGAGAAGATTGACATACATATTCACATATGCGGTTGCTTCAGTGCTCATGAAGTGTGACAATTATCGTGTATCGTAAAATATTTCTAAAATAAACTAATTTGTTGTAGAAGGTGCAAATAATATTTGTTCTCAAAATCATAGTATTGTATAATTGTATCATAGGAAATCCTACATGGAACTCCCCTAAAATCTGTCATCAAAACCAAAATTACTTCAAAGATTGCAAAGGTCCTAAGCGTCACACCCTGTAAAAGCGATCAGCCACCCTGTACTTTTACAGTAAGTAAAGAATATTACTTTGTGTGAGTGTCAACTCCGCACTTGACTTTTGGGTTTCCATGCATTGCGCACCGTGTGTGCATTTTTAGAAAGGAAACGAGTGTTCGGGTCTAATTTAACACTTGTAACTCCAGAATAAATCCTTTGACGACGACTAGAAAAACAAGCCGTAAATAATTTTATGGCTTTCCTTCCCAAGAATCTCTGGTGACTCATGAGTGGCCCGGAGAATGGGAGGTGGCTGTCGTTCTTTGTCTTGCAATATTTTAAGAAACGTCTCATTAAGCATTCATACGAGGAGCTTATAAGTGAGAATAGATTTTTAGAGTCGGACATGAAAACAAGTCTTGGAATTGTGAAATAAACGAGTTGGACAAATAAAATATATCACGCAATATTAGAGTCACGTGTCGTTTTTTTGTGTTCGTATTTGAAATAATATAATCAACACGGGAATTATTATTGGACGGCTACTTAAATATCTGGGCGTGGCATTCTGTGATTATTTAGGTGAGTTAATGATATTTATTTCTAGAAAACGGTTGACGTGAATAGACATATATGCACGTACTGTGGCTCAGAAATTAATCTGAATTGAATATTATGATGCCACGAATTTATTTATAGACCAAAACACAAACGAGTATGTAAAGTTATAACCAGTTGTTACTCGGTTCCCTCGTTAGTTGTTTGCAGAGGCGAAGCTGTGAGTGTGCATTGGTGTGCCCGGCACAAGGCTGCAGAATTCTGGGGGGCGCAAAAATAAAACATTTGTACGGAAGAAAACTTGATAGGACTACGTGTATGAAATACATGGTTTTTACCATAGAAGGCATATTTGCTTGGTTGTTGAGTTTAAGAGTGAAGTCCGGGCGCCCGCTCCAGACCAGGACCAGAGCAATTTTTGACAGTTTGATGTTGCACTGCCATGCGTGGCCGTGGCAATAAGGGATTATTGGGTCTCATTTCGTCCTTTGGACTTGCCGTCTGATATTCAAAAAGAAATTTTCGGTCTATTATCTGGAAATACTTGAGGAAATTGCAGCCGAAATGCCTGCTTGAAAATATTATAAAACGTTTATCGGTGATACACCCGACTTAGAAAGAATTAGCAAGTGCTTTGTAGGGATACGCCGGATAGTGGTATCTGGCCTTCGGCCGGATACCGGATGTTCCCGATCCGGCCAATCCTGGCAATCGAATATTTGGCCGGATAGTACAAACGTACAAGTGGGGTATCTATGGAAAGCGGCTAATGAGTAGATCCTGATACCGTATGAATGACTTCGGTATTCAGTATTCCCAAACGTTGGCTCAATCATCTAAAATAGGCACTTTTGCACTAAAAATTGTATAGAATGTTCCGATAATCGGTCAACCGGAAAATTGTGGATAGCCGGTACCGAAAATTGAAACTCTCGATAATTTCATGAAGAGTGAGTTGGTGCAGTACTGTTTTAAGGTTAGAGACCGTTACGCGAAGCCGGTGTCGCCATTAAACGTGTAATTTATGAACTACAGCGGTTTCGTCGCTGGCGTACAGACCAGTGAGTTCAAAGAGCACTTCAAATATGGCAGATGTGATGTACTCTATGGCAGCTTTCGATAGACACCCCAGTTGCACAGTTTTCATTACCCGGATACCAAATGTCCAGATATCCGGCCCAGCCAACCGGATAATACCGGATATCCATTGCATCCGTAGTGCTTTGGATACGTAAAATAAGATATTACCAGTGCCACAATTTGCGTATCTTTTTTAAACTTTTGACACCACTGCAAGAACCGGCGAAGGTCTAGCAGATGAAATTATGTGCAGACTTCCTAGAAATTGCTCTGTTTATCTGTAGTTCCAATATGAATTCGTGTGGGAACGCTGAAGGTTTCGGCACACAGGCGTAAAAACGCTTGCTTCGCCTCTGGTTATTTGTATAGAATTTTAAGGGCTTGTCCTATTGTGATGTTCAATCGCCGAAAGGAGAGAATGAGATATGCATTTCACTGACGAGGGGAATGTCGGGGTGCCTAATTTTTGATCGCGACGCAATGTATCTCTAAATTAGGCTAAAAATGATTGTCATTTGACGTGTTTTTCCTTTGGACGTAGACTTTGGTTCTTTAAAAGTTGTGGCAGTTTTTTCGACATTTAAAAAACAACAAAAGGTCCTCTCTTTGTAATTAATATTTTAGTATGGTAAATTGCATATTGTTTAGGGCAAAAAGTGATCTAGAGAAACAGAAATTTCAAAAAAAAATCTATCGAAAAAATGTTAAAACACGTAAACAAAAATATGGTCATTGCGAGTAGTGTAAACACATTTGTTAATAAATAAATTTAAAAGTCGATTTTCTGAAAATTAATTTGTTTCCGTGTCCAAACTGGCACAGTTCCGCATACAAATGTGTTTACACTACTCCCTGCCACTTATTTTACACATTTTAAGTTTTTCCAAAAATAAATAAATTTCGTTTACCGAGATCATTCTTTGCCCTAAATAATACGCGATTTATCATGCTAAAATATTAACAAGTGGTATTTTTAACAAGTATATTTATATCTGGTCGTTGGTATTAGAGTGGTAAATGGAGTGTGGTGAAAGTCACAGAAATTAACTTACAGAAAAGGTTCTTTCAGTTCTCTACTCGACGTTTGAAAGCACACAACATAATATTTATTCACATTCCATTACAAGAACGCAACCGACATTTAGAATGTTTGTTAGAAATGTGAGTCCTCATATCACTCGAAATTATTGGGAAGTTTTAGAAATTTAATCTTTGCGTTAATATTAGTGTTACGTCATTCATAGCTGTTCATTTTCTTGGCTTAATATCTCAATGAAATATCTCAATGAATTCGCTTTCTTCAACAGAAAATTTGCTCAAGAGACCGCACTGACGAAGATAACTGAATCAAGTTCTCTGAGGACCGACCAATTAAAGAACAATTGAGCACCCAGACTTGCAATTAATTTCGGAGTGGCCACCCTGGAATTGAACTCATGAAATAAAGGTACAGAACCCATTTCATTCTCATCTCAATAAAGCGTATCGTGCTTGAAAATATTTATTATATAGAATGATTCTTGAACCATATTCTCCCGGATTGGGAAGATTAAAGATTTGTAAATTGGCGATAATTTCAAACGTCAACGAACAAACGACAATTTTGAGACTTTTTAAATGAGAGGTTCGTTTTCGCTAATATAAATTTCATCTCCCTTAGTTCTTGAGAATTGAGTCGTCCATAATTTTAAAACCCAAACCTCATCGGTTAGCTTTTACTTATCTGACTCAGGTTTCAAAGCGCAAACTTATTTATTTTCGTAATATTTTAATTGATTTATAGAATTTTCAATATGTTACCTGAAAGATTGCAAGATTGGAAACTTGGCACAAATATTCGGCTAACAGTCGTCCTCAACAAACTTCGTCCCCCGCGTTTACTGACAGGGAAAGTTCAATCAGTTTCCCAGCAAGTGGAGCAGAAGAAGCATTTAGCATCCGGCATGGAAGAACGTCTTAAGTCCAGGCCTATAGGCCTGGCTGGTTTAGCATCAATGGCAACTGTGAAAACTGATGACTCCTCCTCACTACAAAAAGAACAATATGCTGTATGCGTCAAAAGCACAGGGAGAAAGAAACAATTTGAGTGTCAGGCATGCCAGAAAATATTTAAATCGTCTGCACAGTTGGAAATTCATTTTCGTATTCATACCAACGAGAAACCCTTCCACTGTCATGTCTGTGCAAAGGAATTTTCACAGCAAGGATCTATAAAAACACATATGCGAGTTCATACCGGGGAAAAACCATTCCAATGTCAAGTCTGTACAAAGGCATTTTCATTTTCAGGAAATTTAAAAGTACACATGCGAATTCATAGCGGGGGAAAATCACATCGGTGCAATGTCTGCTCAAAATCATTTTCAGGAGCCCAAAATTTAAAAACACACATAAGAGTACATACCGGGGAAAAACCATATGAGTGCAATATCTGTTCGAAATCATTTTCAGGATCTGGATCTTTGAATTCACATATGAGAGTTCATACTGGTGAGAAGCCGTACCAGTGCCAGATATGCACGAAATCATTTTCCCGGCCACATTCTTTACAAGCGCACAAAGTGGTTCACACTAAAGAGAAGGCACACAAGTGCATAATATGTGACAAGGTGTTTTCTCTAGCATGTAACCTAATTACACACACGCGAGCGATTCATACGAGAGAGAGACCTCACAATTGCAAAATGTGCCCTAAAACATTTTCAAGATCCTCATATTTGACCGTACACATGAGAGTCCATACAGGGGAGAAACCATACCATTGCCATATTTGTTCAAAAGATTTCAAACAGTTACCCGGTCTACAAGGGCATATGCGAACACATACAGGAGAAAAACCAGATCAATGTCAAATCTGTACGAAATCATTTTTCCACGAACGGAGCTTGAAGCCTCACCTAGCGCGTCATGTAGGAGAAAAAGCATAGGATTGTCAACGGTGTACAAAAACATTCAACAGTCATATTTAACTTCGCATTTGAGAACTCATACAGGGGAGAAATCGTACAACTGTGGGATTTGTAGAAAAGCATTCAGTAGTTCAAAAGGTTTAAGCGCGCATAAAATAAGTAAAGTGCATAGACAGACAATTTCAGATCAAACGTGAACTTCAGTGGATTATAATCATATCTACACTTTGAACTGTAAGACTGTTAAAAGTGAACTTAACGATGTCTGTGTAAAAATAAATGAATCGAAAGGCGGTCGCTTATTGATCTCCTCTCCATTTTGTGCATTTTCAAATTAATGTAAAATAATTCTACACTATGTTTATTTCGACTATTAACATTTATACTAATAATTACTATACGAGAAATTATTAGTATAATTATACGTAAAATTATTCTTATATGAAGTGTTTCATACAATAGTAAGTACAATAAAATCCAAGAAATTAAGGTTGTGACAAATTTTAATAACGGGAGTTCCATTTCAGAAATCACTAATGGAAGACTGAAACTCTTTCACAACATTAAGGGGCAGTCGTTGTTAAGTTCGACAAATACTCAAAAGGTCATGAGGACGGCCACGGCAGTCAGGCTGAGCTTAATACCTTTATTGAAATAATTTTGTACGTGGAAGAAAAATTATTAATAGGCAGAAATCAATAATAGGTGTTAACGCATTGCAAAAACCAGACCTCAGATTTGGGACATATGTAAAACAATATGGAGACTAAATATATCTAGTGTGTACGCGACGGAAGGAATTTCGAAGAAAAACCGAGTTTTACCTACTTTCTTGATTTTTTTGTAGCAGTATATTAACTCATGAGAGATGCCAGTGTTGGATGGAAATCATCTATTTTAGAAATTGATTGATTGATCGATTCAAATTTATTTTCATGATACACGTACCAATAATAAATCTTACACCTATTAAATATATCACTGTTTTTTTCAGTCCGTTGTAATGAGGCCTCATTACATAATATTAGCTACGGATTTTACTGCTACACAATACTAACATAAAATGAGGCCTAATTAATGATTTTTTAAAATCAGACTTCTGTGCTATGCTAATGCACGCGACACTCATGTGGCTTTTGCGTGCGCGCGCGCTAGCGGATCCACAAGTACCCACGCCGTATCTCTTTTGAGTGTCAGGATTGTAAAAATATCATTCCCGAGCAATTTGGATGCAATCTCAAGGAACCACCTCGAGTGGTTCCAATGTCAGAGTGTTTTCAAATTCAAATATCTTCGCGGCTGATTCAAGGATAAATACATCCTTGAAAGTCGGAATCTATTGAATCTATTGGTCATGCACTCAATGTTAGCCAAGCTGACCTTCCTTGACTCTGGCGTTGACCGCGCGATTGTTAGACTTGACACCAACTTAAACATTGTTCGGGATGTCAACGAGAAGTTCCAAAATTTCTAAAATACCTGATATCGCTCTTTTATTTGCTGGGGCTCCCTATTCTCTAAACTTAGTCACCACCTTTTTTTTTTTATTTATTTCATTTTGTCCTAGAGGGAATGAAATAATTAAGGAGATTAAAATTGATACAATGAGGAGATCCCGTAGTGAGGAATAAAGAAAAAAGTGCAAGAAACTCGAGAAGTGCAATGTCTATAGGACATCAACATTACCTACAGATCGGTGGATGCCGCCAACATGGCGAGTATCCACCCGTCAACGCTGTAATCCAAAATGACTGTATGGAAAAACCCTGGGCCCAAAATAGAGGTTGTGGACCCCGACGTTCAAAAAGTTGTTATTTTTGTTTGCTTAGACTCACCGGATCACCTTACTACGGAATTTAATTGATTTGTTTAGCCTCCTTGGAAATAATTTGGACATCACTTCTTGTTGATACAAATTAGTGTTGAAATGGATATTCATCCATTGGTGAGGGACAGACGCTTCTCTTCATGAGCATTACTCAACCGCGAACGCAATAATTTGAAATTGAATAAAAAAGAATCCAACAGAAGTTATTTCCGAGCAGTTTCCACTGTATTTCTCAATGATTAGAAAATCCGGGCATGGGACCCGATTTTCGAGTCCGGGTTCCGGTCCAGTCCGGGTCCTCTTTTTAAACGTGGGACCCGGACTCCTCAATGTTCGGGTCTCAAAATTTTAAAAATAAGACCCAACCCGACCAGGACTCCCGGGTCGGGGCCCGGACCCGTTCGGAGAACTTGCCAATCCTTATCATTTCATTTCGGTCCAGATTAAAACAATTCGTTCATTTAAATTCACCTGACTGAAATTAAGAGAATTAAAAATGGACATCCTAGTGCAACAATCAACAGAACGCGTATGATATTTGAACCACCCGACCCTTTCATCTAATTACGAAATCCCTCTTTTCTGAATACGTACAACCAGGCCGAGAGTATTTGGAAAATTAACGAATGGGTAGTATTTGAATAATTTCTACACGAACTATCTGCTCCAGTTTGTACGCAATGCGCTTGCGGATGACCCCACCGGCTAGTTTTCAGACAATTCGAAAGAGTTTCATTAAAATAGACGATTTCCATCCAACAATAGCATCTCTCATGCGTTAATGTGCTTATACAAAAAATCGAATAAGTACAGAACTCGGCTTTCCTTCAAAATTATTTCCGTCGGGTACTCACAACTTAATATTTAGTTTCGTTATCATTATATATGTCAAACCCGACCCTTCAAAATATGAGTTCACATTGGCACCTCGGGTGACTCATGATGAGGATGGAAAAAAACAAGAAAGTACAATTCCTGGGTTCAAGTTCACTACTTTGGCCCCGAGTTCTGCGAGTCTTTGCAGATCTGCATACTAAAGATTCATGTAAATGTTGCAAAAGAAAAGGTCGAAAAAATATTAGAGGCAAAAATTGTTTACAATTGTCCGAAACGTGCAAATTTGCCTCAAAATTTTCAAACGGGCCCTAGTGGTCAACTCCAACCCATTCTCCCAAATACGCAATTTTAGTTTAATTAATTCGACGCCTAGATTTAATTAGAATATTTAAATGCAAATGAGGACCTGCATTTTGAACAGATTCGTGGATGATTTAATCCGTCCGGACGACAGACCTTGGTTAATATTAATATAAAAATTCCAACTGGATTGAATAATATGTAGTTCGAATAAATTTCATTCTGATTGATAATTAATAATTCTAAAACTAACGTAAAATTTAAATTCACATATATTACGTGGATCATAGGAACCTTGACCTGACCTTCCAAGTAAGTCTCACTCGGTCCTCCACGGGTGATTCTTGATCAGAATTTCTAAAATGTTATTATTGAAAATTTGAATCTGTCAGAATGGATGAATGGAATTTAGAATTGCGTAGAAATCGATGAAAAGACTGATACAGAGTCCTATTTTTTAAATTCTTGTTTTCGATTCGCATTCTACACGGCACGTGAGTCTGAAGTATTTAAGTCATCAGACGCACAGTATGCGGTCGCTCATAAAAGGAGTAGTCCGACTCGTCTCATCGACAATTAAATTGGTTTAAAACGGGGAGTGCCCAACGAATTAATTTCGATATAATTAAATAAAATATTTCTAAAAGCTGTCCAACCGTACCTGTGTTGTCAATCAGTTTTTAGATTGTTTATTTTATTTTCTTGATCAGGCTCTGAAATGCTAAGAATAATTGAACTAAAGATATAATTAGTTGTGACTTGTGAGTCACGTGACTCAATCATTGTTTCGACAATTGTACGAACCACCTAACCTTCTATCTCGACTGCAATGTGGTAATGAACCAAGAGATTGCAATACAAGTAAAATTAATGATGGCTGGAAAATCTGAATATTTATGTGCCGAATAGGAAGAATTTAATTATAAAATTAAAATTTTACATTTATTTATTTGTTTAATTGAGTTTATTTTAACCATTTGCGACATCCGTCAATTTATCCGTACAGTCACACCCTCACCCCCAGGATCTTCGTGCAGTGGGACGTCCCATATGAGAATACAAGTTACATTCCGGTGAGATAAAAGACAATCTGAAATGATCTCCCGCACTATAGTTTAGACAGTTTAGAGGTATTTTTTTAATTTATTTATGAGAATTATCAAATTCTTATTGCATAGTACGGGCCGTAATGTGTAGAGTGGTGCAATATTTGAAAGAAGAGTGTGTCATTCGTTTAATGTGTATATTCAATTATAACGTGTTATTAGAAATGCAAAGTGAGGTGAAAATTCTAGCGTGACAGCACGCGCTATTTTATTTTTACATTCAACATGAATTGTTCAATAGCTTGAATCCTGAAATACAGTCATTTATTATTGCATACTTCAATGGAATGCTCGGAAGACATTTTGGATCAAAAGAGTTTTTAATCAAGCTTTCGGAAAACAATTGTTTCC
>JAQGCA010003439.1:0-11804 GCA_034698945.1 Protaphorura quadriocellata | reverse complement strand
ACCGTCCACGACCACGACTTCCAGGCGCACTCAAATTGTGCCGCCTAGACCAAATACACCCACCTCCATCCAATCCTACCACTACAGTAGTGTAAGATAATCCTCTACTTTACAACCCTGAGGGCATTTTTATTCGGCGTGCGCTGGGGGTCCCGTTCGGGACCCGTTGCCTCGGCGCGCGCGTACTTTAATTAAGAGGGGGCCCTTAATTAAATTAATTGTGGCTTGCGCGGGGGGTCCCTTTCGGGCCCCGTTGCAAATTCTTTTGCGCGCGCGCGCGTATATTTAAAAAGCGGGGGACCCTTAATTAATTTAAATTACAATTAAATAAAAAGGGCGCCGAGCGCCCCCTCCCCAGGCCCCCTGGGACTGCTACGCAGATTTTTATGAGAGGGGAATGGGGGATTTTATTTATATTTTGAGTGCATACAAATTTTTGTTGTACCCCATCCGTTCGTTTTTGTTTGTTTAACTCAACAGTCGAGAAAATATGTTTACAAAGTGAATGAACCATGTGTGTGGTTGAAAAAAACGGAAGTCAGTCAGTCAGTCGGTCAAGTTTATTTTTTTGCTGGCCTGACGGTTACGTGTTCACTCATGCAACGCAAGATAAACTCAAACATGTCTAGGCTTGCAATTGCACTGCACTGCACTTTATGCAATTACTTGTTATGCGAGTGGAGTGTGGATGAGGAAAATGCGAACGTGTTACTTTTTCACGGATGGATAAATATGCTCATTGTCCGTGATATTATTTTGTTAAAACAATGACCGGTCCATACGTACGGGGTGGGACATAACTTTGTAGCCAGACTTGTGGCACGAATGTAATATGAGATATACGTTTTGTGACCAAGTAGGCGCCGCATTTGATTATTTAATTTTTGTATGAACTGGTTGCGGTCATATATATTTAATACGACCGCATTCTTAAATCTACGCGACATTGACGGTTTTTTCAGACGAAGCGGTTATGACCCGCCATGTACGCCAATGCAAACTTGTTTAGAATTCCTGAAGCCCTTGAGCGGACCCGGGAAATGATTTCTCACTCTCACGCTCATAGTACATTTGGTCCGCCGTGTTAATCTGGGTTATAGAAAACCATGATGAGAAAAACATGATTTTTAATGGTTTTAGACATGATTTAACATGGTTTTAGACATGATTTAACATGGTTTTAGACATGAGTTCGCAAAACCATGTCATGACTTCTTCATGTAATACACTTTTCATTGTTCTTACGCAAATGACATTTATTTGTACCTAAAATTCATAAAATTACGCGCGTTATCCGCTCTCCTCTCCCCAAAGTCGCGAACCAGTGATAAAATATAGCGAGCAATACTTCAGTCGTTTAGTCTACTGAACTATTGCTCGCAATATATGTACATGAATGAAGTATTTTGTTCAGTGTTCACCACTGATTTTAAATATATGAAGTATTTTCTCGGACTTTTCGAAGCTGGTTTTGTTTAAACGGTTCTGGCTCAACATGTACATCAACGCAAAAAATATGAAGGAAGCCTTACAAGTTTTAATAGAGTCCCAGAAAATTATTTTTAACCGCAATGGATGTAATGCATTTTTTTGATCCTGTGCTTGCTGATGGATTACATAAAAATGATGGGCAGAGAACATGACTTGTCTCGATTTGACTAAAATGAATATGCCAATTTTTTCATTCGTTTTGTTCTACACATTTCAAATAGTTTGTCCTATTTTCAAAAATCAAAACATGCAATGAAACTGAAATAAAGTGTATGTTTTTATACAAACATAGTATCGGAGTTCGAGGTGTCTCGATTTATATGAAATCTGCACACTTTTGAAAACTTGCAATATTTTAAAAATACAGTGAAGTGTGGCCAAGAATCGTAGATACAACCAATGAAACTTTGTTCATATTATAATCAAAATTATACAAATACGAATAAATAGTTGCAACTGGGTGATAGCCCGTTAAAATTTAATTTAGTGACAGGTCGAGACGAATCAGCAATTATGGACTTTAACAACCAAAGTCGTCCACTTTTCAGTCCTAATCGTAGTCCTTATCTTCTTAGGTTCACTTTGTTTGTAATGATCTTATTCACAAAAATTTAGATAAATATATAGCCCAGAATACCAGGTCCATTCGGGTTCAGCACCAATCATAACTAATTCAGCATTAAGGAAATATGGATTTGAACATAACTACTCTATTCAGAACGGTTATAACCACAGGTTTTGAAGTATAATCACGGCGGATTTCAATTCTGTCATACAGGCCACTAAATTCTTTAGTCAACGTTGTAAGCAGATACAAAGTAGGATGTGCAACTACATTCATGTCTAGAGTCCAATGGATAATAAGCGACATAGTATATAGCAAGAAGACTAAACAAGCTGATTCGTTTTAGTAGGAGTCGCGTTAAGTCGGTGCCCCAAATCCACCTCTCATCTCCCGTGGTAACGGAATCAAAATTGCATCTGATTACATTGGTCACAAAATGACTGTTTTGTGACCAGAGTTTGTTATTTTTGTTTACATCGACTTACCGCGACTCCTTCTAAATAAATTAGTTACACAGTCCAGCCTTCTTGGTATATAGTATAGGTAGCATAAGTATTTTTAAGATTTGCGGTAGAAAGGTAGTAAAACCTGGCATAACAACCTCGCATATCATTTGTGTTGTCCTTAGGCAATGTTGTCCAAATTTCGTATTTATTAGTTCCAGAAAAATTACATTGACATGACAATCTACAAAATTAAATCGGATATCTCCAATTCTGAATCACGCATCCTTTTATGCCTTCAGGTTTCAGCTTTCCAAAATCTAGATGTTAGACCCAGCCAGCTCGGGTCATTCCAATTGAGCTGTCCACTTATGATATCCTCAAACTGATTTTGTTTATATTTTATTGGGAATGCATTTTTTTGTGTACCTAAAGATTGTAAAAGTTACGTACACAATCCGTTCACTGGCGGGTATCAATCATCCTTCCTCGGGATGCTGGGAAAATATTTTCCTGATGTGAATGACCGTCGGTTGGTTTGGATTGGGAAAATGTCAGTCACTCGATCAAGTTTATTTTTTTGTGAGAAAGGCCGGCCTTACGATTGTATGTTCACTCATGCAACGTAGATAAGTGGAAGCAAGTCTCGACTTGCAGCTGCATTGGACTTCACATTATGCTATTACAATTTTTGTGTCTGTGGAGTGCGGATGGGAGAAATGCTGGACTACAAAATTCTCATGCATGGATAAATATGCTCACTGTCTCCGTTATATATTACTTTGTTAAAACAGTGACTGTCGATATGTACAGGGTGGATCATAACTGAGTTGCCATATATCTAACCCGAATGCAATACGAGATATACATTTCGCAATAATCTAGGGGCATGATTTGATTATATAATTTTTGATGGAAGTGGTGTCGTTCATATTTATTTAATACGAGTGTGTTCTCAATCCTACGCCACATGGATGGTTCTTCAGATGAAACGGTCAGCACCCGCCATGTTCGTCAATGCAAACTTGAAAATTCCAAACGTCGTAGTGCGGATCCGACAAAAGATTTCCCACTCTCGTGTCCATAGTACATTTGATCCGTCGTGGGACTATGGGTTACAGACAATCATGATGAGAAAAACATGATTTATCATAAAAACGATGTCATGATTTGCAAATAATAAATTAGTCGGGATACTTTCTGATTTTGCGAGGAATGCATTTAACAAATAGTCCGACATCCACTATTTTAATTCAGTGATAAGCGCGTCAATATGAACAAACTATTTCTTATTAAAGTACTAATTATTGCTTTACATTACATAATATTCTTCTTCAATCCAGCGAATTTGAAATGGGCTACCAACGTCCGAAGAGAATTTTTATGTCACTTCAAGTTACTGGAATCTCAATGTCATTTCATAGTCTCTTAAGTTATTTAACTCCAATAAAACCAATACTTCTCGATGCCGCACCGAGATCCCGAACGCATCCGGATTTTAATTATGTATTCAGAACCCCATTCCTATTGAAAGGAGTGTCTATTTTACTTCAAATTGATCATAAGCCATAAGCCAATGTATACTATACCATATGTATGTCTATTTCAATTTCAATTGACCATAAACCTACGTATACCATGCTAGAATCTCGAATTTCTCGCTATCCCTAACCTAAATGCATAGGCATGTATTTAGCTCAAACATACCGAAACTTCCCTCGGTTGCATCATAATCGATAAATCACCTAATTCACTTCAATATCCTGAATTCCCCCTTTATTTCACTCGAATTTCGTGAAAGCATACTTAATTTACTTAAGTAATTTACTAAGCAAATCCCAAATTTGGTCACTCATATCTGACATTTGGTAGCTTTTATAGCCTATTTGGGCGTCAAATGAGTTCAGTTCTAGAAGTGTCTACTACCATGCTTGAGTCAATTTTTATTATTATTTTATCCGTTGTAGATACATTCCAATTAAATTTTTTTAATTCTCTGATTTTATTTTAACTGAATTGAAGAAAATGGACGTAGATGTTGAGATCAAAATTTTATCCGCGGTAAGAGTATACGGACACATTTTGTCTGTGTTTGTGTGTTTGTTCCTCATGCGCAACAAACTCGGTGCCTAATCCGCATTGTTTCCACGTCATCGAACAAGACAAATCAAATTATTCTCGTACCAGCGAGGTATAGACTCACTTTGTAAGAAACTTACGTCGTTGTCAATGTATGATTGATAAGTCTATCTTTATCACATGCACTGGCAATGAAAATGTAATCCAATGAAGATGTAGTTACTTGTGCAATAATATCAAGATAAAGTGTAAATGTTTTCCCACTTTCTCCGAATATCCAAATTTCTTAAAAACCAGATATGATATCCTACATCCTCACCATAAATGACATGTCAGAGAATAGGCACACAGATTCATTAAATGTTAAAATGGAGTCACTTTTACTTTTGGGTTGATTCTTAAAATGTATTGCGTCACAAATTACGCACAGAACGCAGTGATGTTTTCCTTGTTCCTTTATCGGTGCAACTAGTTTGACTGTAACGCGGCTAGTTGTTTCACATATGATTCCTGATTCCACGTATCACTTAGATGGACAACTTAATGCTATCGTGTTCATACAATTGCAGGAATTATCTTTTTTCAAAGTGGAAGTATATGATCACAATTTGTATCAAACAATCAGTCGGGCCACTGACTCGGGAATGTTTCACGAAGCAATCTTGTTTATATGGAATCACCAATCACTTCCGTTTGAATGCAATTTGAATTGGAATAATTGATTAGGTTATCGACTCTCTTCAACTACAGCCGTGAAACAATTGGAAAGTAAATGTTCATTTCACACAGTTCATCTATGTGCATGGACAGTGCAGGACTTATAAGACGATCAATTCGCATACTTGATACGTTTGGACGCTGGTCATCGCACTCTAATCGAAAAACAAACAAAAATAAACAAACAAACAAGGCATGCAACAGTACTCAGGAGAAGTAGCTAGACCTGTAATCCATTTTTACTATAGGGATACAGTCAGCTAATTCCAGTTTGTTAAGGTGAGTGTTCAATCTCAATCACTCCGGTTGATAATAGGGACAACTTACCTGCTTCAAATCTATTGACAAACCCTTGTCCATAGGGAAATAGTAATAATGTCTATTTTCAACCATACCTTATTTGTAGTGTAGATTGATGTACATTTGTTACTTAATTAGTTTATCAGTCAACTACCAGGGCTTGTCGCCGGGTAATTACACATTTGTGGACTAATGATTTAAGGTCCCTCCTTGTCGCTTACGCTTACTGTCTTCTTTGTTCGTTCATATTTTTGAGAATTATTTTGCGCTCATTGGCAGTGGAAATTCACAAATTTTGCTTCACACTGTGTTTCGGCTTATCGAAATTGTAACATCTTTGATGATTTGATATATTGCACACGTAAATATATTGTTTATGATCAAATACTGGTTCGTGACGTCTCATATCTTATGGGTGTTAAGTAAACCCGAATTAATTGACGCCAAGAAGAGCTTTTTATTTAAGAATAGTACTAATTCGATCGAATATTCCATGTTCCTATAAGAATATTACGATGTTAAAAGGTTATGAATTTTCACTCTTGTATCGAACCTTTCAATTCTTCAATCAAGAATTTTATTTAGAACGTGTTCTACCATTCATATATCTTCCATTCCTAATCGTACCGGTATCAACGAATACTGTTGTCATTTGCTTGCACCGTCTTCTGACTAAATCTGAGTTAACACTTGCTCTGTAATTAACGAATTCCCTCAATCGTCTAAAGCAAGCACGCTTTCTCCATAACTTCTGAAATGCAAAAAGTATAATTTTCAAAGTGTGAAAGTGAAAGTAAACGGCAAATCCGGTCCTGTCCTCCTGCACCTCTGAAATTTTAATTCGGTAGACATTTCTTTCTGGAAAGACTTACTCCATCTAAAACGACTGTGCAATTTGTTGGACAATGAAATCAGTCATAATGTTCAAAAGTTCTGGATAATTGAAATGTAATTCCTGTAACATGTGCGGCGTTTTCACAGTTCTTGTTAGCTGTATTCCTGGTATATTGAGTTCCATTTCCAAAATAGAACAATTTAGATACTTCAGCAATTGCAAGCAAAAAAACATCAAAATTTATATGCGGAAACTATTATATTGAACTTCAATTCGTATAACTTGAAACATGAACATGAACATCACAACGATAATAATACACTCAGGTTCAGCTGTATGCAAGAGAGCGTTACGGGTTAGAATACGTTTTATGTATTCTGTTTGTATGTGAAGTGGTTATGAAAGACGTTGGAATAAAATTGGGAAGAATACAGGTTATACGTGTTAATTCCACAGGATGTCATTCATTGCGTTACCGAAAAATTACGAACAATGTAAGGTAGACTAATAAACTGGTTTGGATTTGATGAACGTTAAATCTTCTCGTTGCGTGTATAACATATACATATAGGCCTACAAACAAGACACAATTCATAATCTTGGAATAATGTCTATTTCACTACGTAAATACCATAACTTCTATCAATCGTTCTCTCCTATCTTATTTAGGCGCTCTCTCCATTTTACTTCAGAGTTTGCAGTCTAATAATATCTCACCTCAAAATACTGAATCAACGTCTATTTCACTTAAAAGACTGCAAAACTTCTGTACATCGTATCAAAATTTCATTCACTTCTTTACTTCCGCTCAGAATTCCGAATTCCATTCTATCTTATTTTAAAACCCCGAGATAATGTCTACTTCACTTCAGTAACAGCGACACTTTTCCAAATCGTATCGAAATATCGATAATCTCATTACGCTTCGGAATTCCGAATCCCATTCTTACTTACTTCAAAATCTGAAAATAATATTAGAAATATCTATACGACTCAATAATCAATATCGCACAAAAATTCTGAAATCTTCAATATTTAACCAGACTTTGGAATCCCAATCGGTGTCACTTTAATATCTCGGACGAATGTTTGTTTCGTTTCAGAAAGACCGTAACCTCTGTAAATGGTACCAAAGTGTCTTATGCCTTTCTATTTCACTTCGAAACTCCTAGACCTATTATTACTGTAGTAAAATCTCAAAGGAATTTCTGGTCCAATCCTGGAAACACCGAAACCTCTCTATACTGTACCAAGATTTTGATATTTTATATATTTTAGTTCATAAATTGGAATTCCAATTTATTGCACTTTCAAACCCAAAAGAAATTCTGGGAACTGAGTTATTTTCCATTGAGTAAACTCTAGCTGAGAATTTATTACCAATTGTACATTTATTATTAAAAACTCATGGCGGTACATACTTAATCTGATTTGGCGTAATAGAAATTCGAAATGCGATGAAGTAATTTCAAGTGTATAACCAAGAATTGTATATACTATGTAAAATATCATAAGAAATCTAACTCGTCAAATTAAATAGAATATTGTCCTATATAACGTTGGAATTAATGCTAATGAAACCTTGATCGTAAAACCAATTCTTCATATATTATATTTTTTTCACAAACTTAATGTGGAACAACGAAAATTTTACTCCATGTCTCTGGGTTTTTTGAGTCGATACCTTTCCAATTGTGATTACAGTTCACTTTGTCCAAACTTTTATTTGTGATTGCAGTAAGGAAAAGCCAATCTACGAAAGTGACTTTACGCTGATATTGAGCCATTAGTTATATTGATGTTCGACAAAGCTATATGATTATCAAATTTATTACAAATTAGTTTCATTAATTTGAAAAAGTACATTTATTCCTGGATTGTAAGGACTTCTCCTTTGCTACACCTGAGCATTCTGTCCCTACAATTGTAGTTCAAGTACTACCTTGTCACATAGAAAGTCAGTGGAATACTAGAATCAAAGAACTGGACAAATTTGCAAATGCATGGTAGCTTATACTACGGCCGTCCGTCACCTTCAGACTGTCGGTAACGCCATGCTATTATCATATTATTAGGCACTTTTGACTGTCGTAGTTTGAGAAATTATAAGTACTTTCAGTTCAATATAATGAGAGTTGAGATTTACTCTGTCCCTCTCGTAACCACCTTACGCCTCACACTGTAAATTCAAATGATTTGACATTATATCATGAATATATCTGGATGACATAGCGATGGTTTACGTTACGACTATTTCCATCATCGTCACTCCATCATATTTAGATAAGTGAAATAGTTAGTGATTTTTTAATATTAGTTGTAATTTACACGAAAGTGAACATACATTAAGAGTTAACTTAAGTTTTGCACCTCATAATGATCACTTCTAAAATTTAGGAGGGCATTTTTCGTTCTAATCACTTCTCTTGTTGAAAGCGTTCTCCAACATGTGAATAACCTCGTATTGATTTATAGTTTCCGACATTAGCAATCCCTCTTTCCGTTAGCGTCACCAAAATTAACGAGAAAGGCATTTTTTTGATTGTCATACACCTTGTCATACACCTTGTCATACACCCCACAGTCAAAAATCCTCTATTATTTCACGCAATCTAAAAATTTTGTCCAGTTCAAATTTCGTAATAAATCTATCATCTTATGAACTGACATGAGCTATAACACTTCTTGCAAATGCCGGACAGTTGTTCATGTAACCTTCTTTCCACACGTTAGTTCTTAATTGTCCTGACCATTTCTGGTTACAATCAGACTACGCGACCTGCATTCTGTACCGGTCTTTAACTAAATTGTCATCTGGTAATTGTAATATGTACATACAATATTTCAGTGTCATTCTAAAAGTGTTGTGGTTAAAACGTAGTTGTCCGATTTCCAATCGTACACGGTATCTCTACACGACAGCATCAGGAAATGTTTTTAAAATGTTTGTTTGACTTGTTACAACTATTCCCTCAATTGACTTAAGTTGAATAAATCTCCTGAATGACAAATGTCAAAACCATGTGGCAAAACTTTTTGGAATCTTCTATCTGCGTAGATCTGCTTGCCATCGACTCATTTGTAGTTGGCATTGGGTAAGGTGGGAATTGTTTCGGTAGTACCAACTTGAGATATAAAGGATGTATTATTTTCCATGCTGAATGAGGCTGAAAGAGATACGCAACCGGCGAGACTCGAAGCCACTAAACTGAGCATAGGGGGTTGAAACTATAAACTAGCACGAAATTCTCATGATACACTATAAACAATTTATGTCTGAACATACGGGCGCTTTCCTCGAGACCCTACCAGAGGTTGCAGTTCATGGAAAAACCTAAGTACTGAAATCTTTGATACTAAAATCAAATACCAATACATCTTTAAACAGTAAAATACAAATGAAACGACAGACATGACACCCACACATAAGTGGATAGTATTAAGTGTTTTGGCCAGCGTCAATGTCTGAATCTAACATTTGACAGGCTTTGAGCCATCACCATTCTTGACTTATACGATTTCAGAACCATTCATTTCTTGCCATCACAACACACAGAACCATGATAGAATTACGGACTTGCTTTTAGCTTGCTCATTGTCGTGAGGAATGTGTTGGAAAGACTTTAAGCACGATTAACAAACAAACAGACAAACAGCTTACGTCGTGGTGCAGAATAAAATATTAATCAAACAAGTATGTTGACTTGGTTCATGTGGCTTCTTCCAAGAATTCTGAATTTCCGTAACCATTGAATTAATGAAAACGGATTGCTCGCTTTGAGGTTCAGAAGGATACGAATTTGGTTTGGTTTATTTATTCGTATGAAAACAAAGATACTCATGAAATAGTGAATGAAGAGAATTTATTTGATATGACCAGAGACCCATTCAAAGGTATACTCATGAAATGTTAAATTCAAAAAATAGCATTTTGCTGAGTTTTAGTATTGTTTTGACAACAATCTGTGCTAACGATCGTGGTTTGTGCCTAAATCCATCGCCGGCGGATTTCATCCACGCAATACTGAATCCTACGTTCCAACAGTGGGATTCGTTTGGTAGAACTAAATCAGCGTATAGTATTAACAAATTTTGTACTCTACCTAGCCATGTTTAAAATAGTAGTAGAAGACATGTTACGAATTTTACGTTATAAAAGTGTACTGAATGTATGGTATGCGGTTATACAATATCCGCTTCACTTGCACACAAGAGTTAGGACGCAATCAGCTATTCTCTTAAATTGTTCTTCAGCCATTTGTTGATAATGGCTAGTTTCTTCTAATTGCTCTTGATATTTGTGAATTTGAATCGGACTGTTCATGATAAACGTTGATTGTACACTAATTGGATACGGAAGCTGGATCATTGGTTTTTAATCTCCTAATTTACATTGATTATAATATTGAATTGCAAAAGTAAGTGTAATGAAATAGCTACTGACTACAAATCATATTCTCCTCGTTTGGCTTAAATCCAAGTCCAAATGTTGATATCAGCGCAACCTGAAATCTATACCGACATTGAAAGAAATTAACTTACTCAGACTTTACATTAATAAAATCCGATATGTATGAATCCGATGTGCATGACCGTGCGACAATTTAACTCTATGTCATCATAACTAAAAAGGTTACCTTACCACATTTAGTACTGTGTGTTATCGAATAGCTGATTTTGTCACATTTATAATTGATTTCTTCAACAATTGACAATTGAATTGACTTACAGGATTCAATTTTGCCTCTCTCTCTATTATTGGTGAATTCCTGATCTTACGAGTAGATTAGTAAGCCCTTATCACATTGGACCATGATCGAATAAAATTGATCATTACCTTACTAAGAATGAATGAATGATCGATCCTGCAAAGTTTAACCACTTTCTCACTATAGATAAAAAACTTGGGAGCATAAGGTATCTTCATTCAAACTAGACGATCTAGCATGCATAGTACGAGCTGATTCCTTTGGTAAATCTAAGAGCCTATATAAGAAGGTAATCTGTTCCCCAATTTTGAGACGAATTTGTCAGTCGAATTTGTCAGTCCAATGAAAGTTTTGTAGTGATAAAACGAAAAGTGAATACAATCACGTCATTATAAATTTATATGGATTTCAATGTCGGATTTAGTCAAATTAAATAAAAATTAGAACAGACAAGCTATTGCTGATGCAATGCAGCGCAATTTCACTCACGTCGTTAATTGATTAATTCGGCAAGATAAATATAAGTTTTCAGTTGTCGTAAAATTTCTCAGAACCGAACGATTCAACAAATTGCAAACGTCTAACTATGAATAATTTTTGTCGAATTCTAAAACTGTTATCAAAGTATGTATTAAATTAAAAAATCGACAATATGACAATTTTAA
>JAQGCA010003438.1:0-11805 GCA_034698945.1 Protaphorura quadriocellata | reverse complement strand
TTCCCTCCAACTGATATTTGTCCGTACACATATACAGCAAAACATATGACACGTACACCTAGATTTAACATATACCGACTAATACCGGCTAATACCGTCTAATACCGGCTAATACCGTCCGATACCGTTCGTTCGTAAAACTACTCACGAGTGATTGGGTTCACTGAGTTGTCAGAAGGGGGAGCGGTGCTCTCCACTGTCCAATTCTCGGATTTTCAACTTTCACTTTCACCACAAGAAAATAATGAGTTACAAATATCTTAACAATATCCAACAACAACCGCACTAATTTTGAAGACACTTCACTTTAGTCTCTCAACATGAGGTCGTCGAATTTTGGATTTGTTTTAAAATGCTACAATTTGTCGTCTATATTCGAAGTGGGATTAACTACTCCATTAATAATTGGAACTGTCCCAGAAGCGCACAGATGGGCAGTTGCTATCGAAGTAAGGGAAGTAGTCACAACCAATGAAAATGCACGACGAATTCCCGCTCATGTGTTTGTACATGGTCCACTACTTTTCTCGTGTCTATTAGGTTAGGTTGCATTACAATCAGTGGCGATTTTTCTTAATATGCTATTGATTTTAGTGTTACGCTTAGCAGGAAATTATTTGGACCTATTAATTGCAACAAAAATACAACAAATGGAAAAATTAACGAATGGGTGGCAGCTAAAAGTTTAAAATTAAACTTTGTTAAGACTGAATTTATGATTTGTCATACACACAATATTGATGAATCTACCTTACGTATAATTGTGACTCGAAATTTCAGTTTTTCTAGAAACAACAGAAAATGAGATTTTGAGTCATTCGACTAGTCCAGAAAATTGTCGATGAACGACTCAAAATCAGGAAGCACTGGAAATGCGGTGTTGAAGTTCGTTTTTCGAATTTTTGAAGTTTTCACGGCTATTCAGACGGAAACAGAAAGGGGCAGAAAAAATGTGACATCCCGATTTTTTATCTTTCAACACGCGTGAACGCGCTTTCAGATGGAGCTAAAATCTGGTGTTTGAGATTCCATTTGAGCTGATCTTTCCAACGAGCTATCCCACTTGGTTGTAGCTATTGTTAGATTCGGAGATACGATGGCGACAATACATATTAGTCACCCTGTATAAAGTGTAAACTTAAGTGTAAATTGAACATTTTTGTGCTTTCAAACGTTACTTACGTCAAAACTTGTAGCCAGAATATCGTGCCACAAATGTATGTGTGCATAATGATTGCACAGGAGATGAAAAGAATTATGTAACTTGCATACAGCGATGACTCCAGTGCAGCACAGAGTCCCAATAACATTAAAGTAAAAGGACTTCTCTCTATAGCTTCGACTACTGAGTAGATGTGTGAAGGATGTCTCGGATTCAGGAAGAATGCACCTGACAATCTTGGTATTGCTGACAGAAACAGACACGTCACTGCTATAAAGAACTTTTCTCGAACCTTTGCTGTTGTGAATTCCGATTGAAAATATTTCCTTCCTGGAATATTCAGTATTTATAAAACTACATAATTATACCTTTTAAAAATACATTTTGTCAATCAAATTGAAAAAGTGGGGAACTTTCCCTACTCATTACGGTACGTTACTGATTAAACGTGGGAAAATTCCTCCAAGCGCAGTATCGTGTGAGTAACCGATTTTGTTATTAGGTGTTCAGTTTTCTCCAGTTTTGGAATACCAGTTAACTGGTTTGCTTGAATTTAGCATATAAAATAGGTACAATTCAATTAAAAAATTAAAAGAAATTACCAAATATAACATTGAACCCCATCATCTGGTTGAAAACAATTACTAGTCTGTCGGCGTGAAGCCAGATTGTTGTTAGAACCACGCATAGCATAGACAAATAAAGAAGCCTGACAGAATGATACACCAAACGATCAAGGTTATTTGTGACTTGATAAAATTCTATTGATTTTCCAAGGCGAAGAGTTGTAAAGGTAAGGTAAGAGTATGCCACGAATGTCAGAAATAAAAGGTGGTAGCGGCTCCATTTTGATTTTGATTTTAGCAACCGACGATCTGACTTTATGTAATCAAGTGGAATTAAACCGATTTTACAGAAAAATTGAAAGAAGAGACTAATTGTTTTCACCTCGAGTGTAGTCAACATTTTGCCGATTGCCTGGTTAGAAGTAAGGACGTAATAGAGTTCCTTCTCAGAAGAGTGACAACTTTTGTCAATTCCAAACTGTGCATTGCGTTCAAATACTGGGTTTCAATTATAAACACATTTGACCTTGGAAAATGTAAGCTTTTGAAAGTCACAGTTGTTTTAAACGTCATACCTTACAAGTTCAAACTGTACGTGGTGTATTGAATTGGCATTTTTCATGTAGAATTAATATATGTGGAAAGGTGGCGACGGCTTAACCTATTATTGTTATCTTGAATCTGAATTCATATGGAAAGAACATGACAGGTTCCTTGAAATATCCGGTCTTACGAAAACGACCCGCGTTGTCCATGTCTCGTTATTGACACCTACCTTACTTTAAAATTCTGGGTGAATGGAAGGTGGATTCGTAATAAATCATAATCCCCGGATGTACTTTGCTTGGCAAATTCGAAAGTGTTCCGGGATTGACGTTATGTCCTAAATATTGGATACTGAACTTGATATAATATGTAAAATCCCCACTTAAACCTCAACATCGTTAAATTTTTCAAAAGAACGTGTTGGAGTTGTCGGTCAAGATTTCCACCTATCTGCCTTTTAAATTTGGAATTGGAGCGAGCCGCGTTGTCCATGCGTCGTTATTAACACCTACATTACTAGAAAATTCTGGCTGAATGGAAGGTGGATTCTTAATAAATCAGAATCCCCGGATGTGCTATACTCGGCAAATGCAAAAGTGTTTCGGGCTAGAATTTTATTGACGTTATGTCTTAAATATTGCATACCGAACTTGATATAATATGTAAAGTCCCATTTAAAACTCAACAAAGGTTAAATTCTTCAAAAGAATGTCTTGGAGTTGTCGGTCAAGGTTTGCACCTATCTTGCCAGTTTCACATTACAGCATTTGTGGTCACCGAATTTCGGGACGGCAGAGTTTGTTCGATCCGTATAGGAATAGCTAAACTACATACATAAGATATCCAACTCCGGTTAAAATATTCAAAAACTTTATATTAAATAGTCTCGCCTCAGGGGTTCAGGTCTCTGTTTCAAAATCTGATCCGACGGGTAAAACCTTCACAAATTTTTTGAGTATGGTAAGATTACCGACACCTATACCGCTTCGGATCGCGTTTAAGTCGCCCCCTGGTGAGTTGTAAGCATTGGTTCGAATTAACAAGAACGCGAGAAACCAGTTTTTGCTAAATCAATATTCAAGACCTTCGGAGGCCATCATTAGTAATCCCCATATAACCGAAACCGACCAGGAACTGAACCAGTCGGTTGTGGTCGTGCTCCCTCCCCGGTCCATACGAAGCTTTTTGAGACTTACATTCGATGATCTCAGAAAGCCGAGGATATTGAATTAGCAATAATGGTTTCTCGATTTCATGTTAGGATGGAGGTATATACATAGTGAGTCAAAACCAAGTCCCTATTCATCATGACTTCTTTTACTTCGACACACTGTAATATGTGAGATGGTCATTCTCTTCAAATTTTAATTGCGCGTCTTCTGAGCTATGTCCCAATGCGCTGTAATGTGCGCGCTATCAATAAAAATATCTCGGCAAATGTAAGGATGAACCCCATTGAGAGTGATTGACCCCAAATTTTGCACAGAGCTACTCCTTGACGTCGTTGGTCAGAATTCCGGGGTTCACCGCTAGGGGTCATCCAAGTTTAACATTCGCACCATGTGCGAATGGTCTCAAATTTTGTAAACTGCTTCTCCTCGACTTCCCACTGCACTTTTGGAGTCTCGAGGTCCATTTAAACAATGTTCAGGAAGTCGAGTAGAAGCAGTTTTCAAAATTTAAGACCATTCGGAGATGGTGCCCATGTTAAACTTTGGTGACCCCGAAAGTTGTACCAATTTGATTCCTATCTAAGCATTGTTCAGGACGTCAAGGAGTAGCTCTGTGCAAAATTTGGGGTCAATCACTCTCAAGGGGGTTCATTCTTACATTTGCCGCCATGTTGTTTTTGTTGATAGCGCTTTAGGGCAGTAGGGCGCGCAATTAAATTTTGAAGAGAATGGCTATCTCACATATTAAATTGCGTCGAAGTAAAAGAAGTTATGACGAATAAGTACTTGGTTTTGACTTACCCTGTATATAAGTCACCGGGTAGGCATCTGACGAGGCTACCTTGTTAGTTTGAGTAATGAGGTTGACTGTCTCACTGTCTGCAATAACTAAAAATTTTTTAAGAACAACAAAGAACAAAATGGGCACGTACAATGAATTACGAAATCGTTGTTATCTACTTCGTAAGTACTTAATACACGTGGTCCGCTTATCAGAGTTGGGTGATTAATTGATTTTACTGAGGGATTAAAGACTAAGGAATAATGTTTGCGGATTAAGATTTAGAATAAGGATTAATATTTTCTTGCCAATTATTTTCTCGCATTAAATTAATCAACTTTAAAAAGGCTTGAGGATTAAGTACTAAAATTAATTGATCCGGATTACTACCGTGATTAAGAACTAACTATTAAATACACGGATTTAATTGATGCATCGAAGTAACATTCGTTTTTAACCTAATCGCATAAAATAATTGTCTGATCGCAAATCAATTAACGTAGCTTTATTAATTTTATAAATTTTATGATTGGCAAGTATTTATTTAGTGCGCAGCGCTTCTGCAGGTCAGCCTCCTCTATGTATAACAGTATGAGAATACTATTAATGATAATTAACAGAAGTTAACTAAAATAATATTTCAGCGCTGACGAGAAAACTATTTGAGGTGGTTCTCTCCTATTTTGCACAAACATTTTTTCTTGAAATACCTTTGCCCCAATACATCAAAAATGCCATTCGTTTCCGCAACACCATAATCTCGATTTTTCAAAAAATATTGAAATTTTTTAAACACATGCAAAGAGTCTTTGTTCTCAAGATTTTAGCATGGGATATCCCACGGAACTTTTCCCCAAAAATGATCTCAAGACCCAAGTTTTTTTTTCAAAAATAGAAAAGTTTTCTTCAGTAAACCGTTGAAATGTTTAGAATAATAAATAAGAAGACAATAGACATTATAACTTTGCTTACATGAATGTGTATTTTTGTCCCGAAATCAACACTAGAATATTTAATTGGAATTATTTTCTCGGCCAATATACGTTCAAATATGCAAAGTTATGACGATCTTCATCTTCTAATTTATTATTTTGAACGTCTTAACGGTGTTTCATAAAATTTTGGGTCTTGAAAGCAGTTTTGGGGCGAAGTTCCATGGAATATTCCATGCTAAAATCTTGAGATCAAAGACTGCATTTGTTTAAACATTTTCAATATTTTTTAAAAATTGAGTTTTGAGTGTTGCGTGAGCTAATGACATTTTTGAGGGTTTGGGACAAAGATATTCCAGGAAGAAAAGTTTGGACAAAATCGGGGAGAATCACCTAAAAGAGGTTCCTCGTAAGTAGGCACTAGCACTACCCAAAATGCTGTGGGGGCCAACGACGAAAGTGGTATATTTCGTCTGGTCTAAATATTAAAATTTCACAAATTTTCGTTATTCCATCCTCACTTGTCATTCAAAAGTTTACACCTTCACGAACGTCCACCCCCTCTCAAAGTCCAAACACAAGATATGGATGACCCCTTATCTTGTGTTCCCTGGACCAGGACGTATGGCTTCTAAAACTTCATAGCCACTTACGGAGAGTGCTTTTAGTGTATTTGAACGGCTAATTTTATTAAATTATAAAACTCACCTCAATATGTCCAAAATGCGATGTGAAATCGGGCTGTCCAAGAAACTCTTGCGCCAATGCGGCCGCTGGAGGTCACTAGACCTTACACAAAGGTCAAGTGGAGGCAAGATTTGTCCGTCCGTCGGCAGAGGTCGGTTTCTCATCCTACCTCACTCTCCCGTCTCTCTGCACTCCCATTTCCCAGTCCTCCTTGAGCGAAACAAAGCTTGACACATTTTTCTTCCTGTACAAGGTTAGAAGTAAGGCAGAATAAATGTGACAGGTTTCGCCCGCTATTACTCTGCATAGTGAGAGACAGTATGAGAAACGGACGCGGACAAATCCTACCTCCAGTTGACCTTTGTGTCGAGATATCGTGACCTTCAGAGGCTGCATTGGCAACAGTTTCTTGGGCAGCCGGATTTCAAATGGCATTTCAGTCAAATTGAGGTACATACGTTTCATAATTTAATAAAATTAGCCGCTCTAAAGCAGCCCTCGTTAGGGAACCGTAATTTTATCGAATACATTTATTATCCACAAATCCGAACACGAACGCTACGCATCATGCCTTTAATTAGAATTTTAACCATGTCATGGGTTAATGTCCATAATTACTTGGTAGCATCCTTAGATTGTAACCTTAATGTGATTCATTTCCATCCTTTGACAGCTGCACTGAAAGTAAAGTTAATTCTGTTATTTAGATATGCTAGTCATCAATTGATTAAACAAATCAGTGCGTTCTTAATGAACATCATTATGATTCCTGAGAAACTGGTATAGCCGCGTATCACAAGATTAGCTCATTAGAACCTTGGTAAATAAAGTAAAAATAACAAAAAAATTAAATTTATATTATGATGCCACGAATTCCTCATTAAACCAGCCAAAGTTTGCATAATCATTCCTAGAACGAACAAAATTGAATTCTAATATCGGTTTCGCTCGAACTCAGATTATTCTTCACTATGTGAAGGTTAAGTACGTTTTTATATTTCACTTAGAACTCAAGTTCAGTCCAAGAAAAGCCTTTCAAAAATCACACCTAGGGTAAATAAGATTAGTGTTGTAAAATTCCCGGGTATTTATTATTTGGGTAGATAGCTAGGGTAAATACCCGGGTATGTACCCGAGTGTTTACTCATATTGGGGCGGTATGATACAGAAATTATTAAATGTTTACAATTTTTCACAATTTTGTAATTATCATAAATTGCAAAAAAATTTGTGTACTAAAAAATACCCACCGGGTATGAATTCAAAACACCCGGATATTTACCCGGGTATATACCCGCGGGAATTTACTCTTTGCAACCCTAAATAAGATACAATTTAGAAATTCAGTCTTAAATATATATTAACTTGAAAATTCTATTGATTTGTTTAGACACTACAAAAATGCAAGCGAAGGCACTTATTTTATCGTTTGCTATTTTATATTTGGTAATTGGAACCACTCAAGCTGATCACTGCTGCTTTCGCTGCCCAGTGGCAAGTCGTCAAGACTGTGCACCGGGAGGATTGGACCCTGGAAGACAAAAATGCGAGGCCAAGGGCTGCTGTTACGATAATTCCAGCGGAGGAAATTGGTGTTTTTATAAAGCAAATTTATAAGAAAGTTATGAAATATGAAGTAGTTCTTACCTCAATTCCACGAAGATAATTCTGAAGCTAGGTGAGTGTGGATAAAATTGAGCAATGTAGAAACTTAGTGCTAGTTTCATTCGTGAATTCACATTTAAGATTGCATGTACATTAAGAATTAATAAAATAAATAAAATAAAAATTAATTCCTGTCGTCAGTAATAAAGTCCAACCGGAACTGTTAAATAAACTCAAAATTTAATTAAGGAATTTCTGGATAGGTAATACTACTTACAGCTGCACCTGATCCTTAGGATGGGCAAAATTGTCAACATATATGTCTCAAGAAATCAATTAACACACTAACACATTCCTGGGAATGAGAATGAGAGTCTATTGGATTTGAAGGACATGTAATTAGCCATGACGCCTAACCTAATCCGACACACAATGACTGGAACACTAAATACCTTATGCAAAATTTCATCCACCCTGTACCTGACCGAGACTTTCCAAAATGCGTTTTTTTCAAGCACATCAGTTTGAACCACCCTTTAAGTTTTATCCCCCAACCCCAACAAACTGTTGATTTGCTCATTGTTCAGAAACATTCGGCTACGGGCAATTGGCATTTTGTCGTAGTGGCTAAAATGTTTAACTTCTACCGGAGGTCGCGAGTTAAATCCTACTGAAACCATACTTTGTGGAAATTGACTTTTTTTTTTAAATTTCTGGAAACTTATTCAAATGGGACCATCACCTCGTGAAAATAGGTTAAACAATGTGAAGAAACTCGGAGCATAAACAATTATTATTCAAGACCCGTCATTATCCCCAAATATATATGGTCTACAGATTACTGGTAGCTTATATTACATATTTTGTTTTCTACGCCGAGAATCTCCACTAAAAGTCGTACTTTCCACGTCGGAATTTAACCCGCCCTCTATGAAACATACATACACTGGAATGAATGACCGAATATATCATGTGGCAAATTAATACTTTGGCATTTATACCGAATGGCATTTTACTGTACAATAGTTTGCATTTTATTTTTCTGACTGACTCTACCCAAAATCTTGATCAGAATTTCAACGATAATCTGAATACAATTATATAAATTCTGTATAATTGATATCCAAATTTGGAATTGACTACGACTAGTAAAGAATAGAAGTAGAAAGGAAACAGGGGCTCTGTAGAATCTAAAGCATTTCTCGTAATACATATATAGGTAAAGCTTTGCGTGTAGAAGGAACATTTCACTCCCAACAAAACGAGAACACAACAGTCACTTTCACTACTCGTCTAGCGAATATTGAACTCTTGTTCGTGCTCCGCTTCTCTTTTCTTCGAATTTCTTTCAGAGAAATTAATTTCATACTTTTTTCCAAATCCAATTTGGCAGAGTTTTCTCCCTGCAGTACAACATTAGTGAGGTAACAATATTTGGACTACAGGTAACCAACGTTCTTATCTTTATTAAATAGAATTCATATAAGTAATCCAACTGTTTTACAGGTTGACATTATCATTTGACAAATACATGCATACAATGACATGTTAGGATCAGACAGTTATCATCATGATATTCACAGAGTCCGATAAGGACCCGGGGTGTAAGTAATAACAATTTTACTGACAAATTATTGATTGGAAAGTAAAGGGTCACGCATAACTTTTGCACCCCCATCGTCAGCCCAATCTGGAGAAGGCAGTCAAAAAGTGAGATACGCAATTTGTAGAGAATCTTACTACGGGTCTAGGGAGCCTTACCGAATAAAAATCCGTTGCGCGTAGCGGCGCTGACGAGCGATTAAGTAAAAAACGACATGAAATGATCCCCAAAAGTAGGCTTTCTGCTACAAAAACATGCCCAAAATAATTTTTTTCAAAAAATCCGTCGATGCCACTTTTTTTGTAATAATTTTTCGCAATTTTTAAAATTTTGTTAGACCGGCTTGGAGAAAGTCGATATTTCGCTGCCAGGGCATTTTGGTGAACAAAATCAGAATTTTCCTTCCGTGCCGACTTTCTACGTAAACTCTCGTGGCATGCGTGAGGTTCATTTATCAGAGGTTACAAAATATATTTGACATTGACGAAATGCTGCTAACTTTTATCCACCCTGTAATGTTTTGCATCGAAAGATTTTGTGTGTGTGATGATTCAAGTCAAGTAGAAAGTTGTTCATGTCAATTTTTTAACAAGTAGTGTACGTGAGTGCGTGTAACGTGTATAGTATAAATGAGATTGGGTGCGTTGACCACTACACTCTATATCCAAATGCATGTCTTAAGGTTTTTTAACAACTCTTCAATTTTCTGCTGGAGGCAATTTTTCCATACTATATGTGAAACTACACTATGTACGCAATATGACTATGTGATTGAAACAAATGAAAAGGTTCTGTTCTTATCTTGACTCTTCTCAAATCTTTCAAATCTATTTTGGTCTTTGGGTTATTGTACACTGCAGAACCACTTGAATTCAAGATGATGAAGTTTTTGTTTAGACATTGACACGTACACGCTGGGTATTTACAAAAGAAGAGTGATAAAACGTTCCGTCTTTTGTGTATGGTTTCTGATACAAGTTGACAATTTTCAGTTAATAATACGTACACGAAATCACTTGTTTCCGTTCAAGCCTTTGGGCCGGGGTCGGACACTATATTTTTGAAGTCAGTCTAAATGTACAGTTATAATAATAATATAGCTACAAATTTTTGAGTACAACTTGACATTCACCGCAAAACCGAGCGATTGTGACAATTATCGGAATAGGTGAGCAGTTTTGAGCTAACAATAATAAATTTGTCATGCAGTTTAATGTATGTAGGTCAAGTAAACATCCAAGTGCAGGTTTGGGTCAATTACTTTGAGAATTTAATTAATTACAAATTAAACCCTCACTTTTTAAAGTAATTGAATTACAATTACAAATTACATTATAAATTTTGAAATAATTAATTACAAATTACAAATTAAGATGCAAAATTGCGAAAGTATAATTAATTGCAATTGCAATTACGTAATTGTAATTGGATTTTTAATTACAATTACAATTGTAATATAAATTACAATTTCAAATAAACTTTATTCGTGTTTATCACCACTAAAAACACATATCTGCTTTCACTATCCAAAACTTCGTTCAATCTTTACTAGTCAACAAATGTAATTGAGAAAAATGTAATTTCAATTACAAATAACAATTACAAACATCTTCCAAGTAATTAATACAATTACAAATTACGTGCAAAATTTTGGATGTAATTAGTTACAATTACAGTTACGTAATTGTAGTTGTATTTTGTAATTGAAATTACAATTACCGATGTAATTGACCCAAGCCTGGCCTGACCAAGTGAACTGACTCTTTCCGTCTTCAAATAACTTCTACTAGACATACTACATTTTTTTTTAAATGATCAAATCGAATTAAACTTTTAATTATTTGTGGTTTATACATGGTGAGCCGAAACCAATCGTCTATTGGTTCTACTGTCCTCTTCTCATTTTGAACTTCCAGTCTCTTAACTATAACTCGTAATTTGATGTCAAAATCATGTAAAAAAAGCGTAGACGTTTCAATTCTGTATGAAATATAGTTCGGTTGGTTTAGTTTAGTCGGAGCTAAGGTTCTTAATGCTGAATGAATAGTTAAAACCTAATGATTGAATTTTTCTTTATATAGTTCTAACAGAATTAAAGAAAATGGCAATTCCTTACGATATAATTTCTTTCGTGGATATGGACGAATTCGAAGTTCAACTGTATCAAAAACAACAAGATTATCGGCATTATCGTGGAACACCTTGCGTTGTCGCAGACAGTACAGGAAGGTAATACTTTTAGTTTGCTTTGTACGTTCATTATACAGTAGGATCATAGAATTTTTATTTTCGAATATTTTTATATTATACGAGGATATGCAGTAGGCAGTGGTTAGAGATGTACCGAATATTCGGCCGAATAGTAAAAACTATGTTGAGCTGCAGAGCTGAAAACACGTCAATTTTTAAAAAAATCGTTTACCGGTTGTTGACGAGAAGGTTAAATATTAATTTAGATAACAATTCTTAAAATGTTGGGAGTAAAAATGAATGCATACTCGTATTTTCTATTTGAAATAAGAGTTAGTAATCAAACACGTTTCACATTCATCGAAGGAAAGTACAATAAGGTGGGTTAATACGCTCCACTTTGGAAAAGTGTGCTAATTAGCCACGCCCGCAATGTTTGTGTAGTTAAGTGGGTGACGGTGGGGCGTATTAGCACACCTGTTCACCGATAGCCCGACCCAGGGAGAATAATACACACGAACATTGGGGATAATTAATAAACTTTCTGCTTTGTGGGTTGAC
>JAQGCA010003437.1:0-11805 GCA_034698945.1 Protaphorura quadriocellata | reverse complement strand
CCGGTGACACACACACACACAGACACACACACACCAAAGACAATTGTATAGCTCAGTCGTTCCGCCTTTCGCAATAAGGTCAAGGAGTAATTACGCTTTCTACAAAATCCTAAAATTATTATAAATTCTCAATCGTAAGGTCTGATGGTATTCACCCACATATAGTAATGCACGTCTAACATTGACGACATATTATTTTAAAAAACAAATCAGTAAATGATCCACTAGAAAACTAGGTGTTCTGCTGTGACGTAGTACAATGGAATGTCCAAAATCTGTCAATAGCCGTTTGAAATTTTAAGAACCAAATTGCCTTTTACTATTCAGACTCTATTGAATCCGACTATTGCATCCGAGCCGGATGCAATTCCAAATTGGTACTCAAAGTGACGATAATTTTAAATTGCTTTAAGTTTTTGTGGTATTTGGCTATCGCAAGACAAAATGCCCATTCTTCGGACAAAAAAATACTGAGTCTGGTCAATGTATTATTTTGTCCGTCATGAAATTACAATCTGATACACCTGATTAAATATAAATTCTCGACTTTGGTGTGAATTGCAGGTTTATTCCAACATTCCGAATATTGGAGAGCATTCCTTCTGGGGAGTTCCTTCTCTGCGTGTGCTAAACTTGAAAGGAAATAACATCAGTCAAATCGTTGAGAAGAATTTTAAAGGTTTGGTGAGTTTAGAAGTGTTGAATTTGTCGGATAACAAGATAGATTCTTTCGTGTCTGCTGCATTTCAATCCCTTGGCAAATTACGTGAGTTGGATTTATCCAACAATAGAGCCACAAAATTAGTTGAGAGACAATTCTACAATCTTCACATGCTTGAAGTCCTCAATCTCAGCGGGAATCAACTCATGGAACTTAATCCTGATGTTTTCCGTGACATTTGGCGTCTCAAAGGTAAGAATTCTAAAATTTCAGACAATATGTTGACAAGTAATGACCTTACTTACCAGTTTACTTACCGACTTTACTACTTAGATCTTCGCTGTCGTCACTGTGGTCTCAAAACAATCAACCCACTCCTCTATGCTTTACTACCGGATATTCGGGTAATTTAAACTTCACACAAATCAAATCAACATGCTCTTCTTCATTCAGCACGTGAAGAAACAGTAACTGACAAGGAAACCACTTTTGACGCAAAAATTGGTTGACGAAAAACCGACTCAAGAGGTCCTATCAAATGTGCGAAACAACAATTTCGATAAGTAGTTTGGTTCGCTGCTAGAAATGTTTCAGCCATTCTAACGAGGCAGATTCGGCTGAACCCCTAAAACATTTTCGATATACGGCTAGTAATGATGAATCAGAATATAATTTTAGATGCGCATAAATCTGTCATATCTGTGCTTAGAGCATTTGGAGTTAATCTAGCTATCGCATCCTAACTGGTTTCCTTGTAAGACATGAATGATGTTCCACTATTAAGGGCAATCAAAAATCTCCTAGACTTCTAGTTAAACTTGAACGCACATATTGGAATGATAGAAGACGGGAAATGAATTCCGAATTCCATTCTCTCCGGAAATGACTGTCTGGGTTTCATTTCTGGAAGACAGAGACGATGAAAATGAAAGCGAGCATTTTATAAACTTACCCCGATGCATGTTCTTCGGAACTTTACTGACGCTGAGAATGAACGTCGGAAAATTTACGGAGTAGTGTTACATTTGACAGTTAAATAATCTACTTCACTTCAAGAAGGGAGACGTGTGAAGAAACTAGCAGAGTCTGGATTAATCTTTGAATTCTTAACTGGGAATTCGTAGTACTGAAATTAAAATTCCGAAGTTCCGTATCATTACATATAAATTGATCAAATCTTGTCCTCAGCAGTTTGTTTTGTTCTGATAATAAATATTTTTACACACAACTTGTCCAAGAAAATTATCATACGACGTCCATCACATCATACGCGAATTCAATTGGACGCTACCATAATTAACTATTGAATACTAATAAGCGTCTTTGAAAATTTAATTCTAACAATACCGGGGGATTTCTTTAGGTGCTGACCTGACAAATCTAGGCGCTATCTTAATATCTTGAACTGCAATTCACAAATTAATTTTTGCAAATTGAATAAATTGAATAATTCAGCGACATATTTCAAATAGTTCAATTAACAGGAAAAAAAATGTTTAATGTTTTTTTTTAATTCTAGAAATTTTTTGTAAATTGAGAGTTGGCTTGGTGGGGGTGAAGCTAGAATTTCAAAATCCCTAACCAAGAAAGGGCTAAACAACTTTACAAAAGTATTTAATCGTCGGTAATTCTAAATGGTTTCTGCACAGCGACAAGGAATTTGAGAATGAAGTAAAAAAAGAAGAGAACCAGTTCTTGTCTTAAACTGAAACGATGTCAGTTAAACATCCGGACCACAGAGCAAATAGTTTCCTCTTTTAACCCCAAAATTTCTGTAGTTGTTGAGTAAACAAGAGAAACCTAACAATTATAGGAAAAGCGAAAGTTGAAGAGCCTTAAGCGTACATAAAAGAAAACAGATAGCCCACGAGTACACAATCCAACGTTTTTTACCCGTGGCAGAGGAAGCCAAAAGAATAACAAAAATAATTATTGACTCCCCCTTAAGTCAACATTTAGAGAGTGTACATTATTTTGTCCATAAAACCTCAAATGTGAGATGACCATTGATATTTCCTCCCAAAGGCAATGGTAAAAGACCACGAAAGGTTCCACGTTTATTATTTATAACTTGACAGAGGCCAGAGCAAGAGGACATAGAAAGAATTCCAAAGTGAGTAAGAAAAAGAAAGGCCGAGAGAAAGTTGGAGAAAGTTGAAGAAAAATCTTCAGTCCGTGAAGCAGAAAGTTGACTTTCCACTTTCCCCTTTTTCCTTGACTCAGTTGAATATTAGTGTCACAGGCAAAACTCAAATCAGAAAAGAGTCAACCAAATATATTTTATTAGGAACTACACAAGATAACGGTATCAAAACGATCCGTCCTTCGCTACATAGTGGCTACATAGACAGTTCTATCCCTCGGGCAGACAAGATATGAAAGATCACTAAAGTGATTCGTGCATATTATGTATTGACATATGGACTCTTGCCTGGGACATGAATCCTTAAAGTTAGTTATGTTATGAGTTGCAATTCCAGATCATAGTCTGGTTGAAAGTTTGATCCTATTTATTAATTCGGTTCCCGACTCTCTTATTTTCCACCTCTTGAACAAACATGGCAGTTACACTTGATAGATAGATGGGTAAAGGCTTTTTTTATTTGGTCAGTCTTTTCAGAATTTCAGAGAAAAGAAAACAATATATCCCAATCAGCGTGGATTCTTCAAGTGAAATAGACAAAAAATTCTACTCTTGGTTGCGGATGGTGTCACGTGAAATGACTTACAATTGAGCTTTCATCTTTTCATCGTGAGAAAAGATTAACTTCTTTGATTGAGTCTGCCTGTCTGAGGCTGGTTGAGTTTGATAAGGTTGAGTTATATAATATTTCGAAGACCAAAGACAAGTACACGGGTGCGAGTGTGGAATCTCAATAAGAAAAATTCAAAGACGAAAAAATCTGATTCTCAAATCTTGTTAACACATTTCTAAGCTTTCTCTGAGTCAAGGGAAACTTCTGGGGAATCCAGGGCTTAGTAATTTTATACAACTTTGTTTTTCGATAAGATTACGAAAAGCCGTCTCTAATTGCAGGATACGGTCTCGTAATACTCAAACGTATTTTTTGACACAGAATCGCAAGGTGTGCGGGTAAAATTTCAATCAGAGCATCGTACCCCAAAAATCTTTTACTGGTCATTCCGCCATTGAATCTTCCATAATAATTCTTTCAAAAGCATATTTCACTTTTGTAGACTCGCCGTAAGGCTAAATGTTATGGACCACCTTGTACATTACAGAAATCGGTTATTCGTACAAATCGTTGTCAACTCGGCGATAAAAGCGTTTAATTTCTGACACAAAACGTGAATGAATATTTACAACGCATAAAGTGGGTCAGATTGCATACACAAATCATAAATACATGGTTATAAAATAATCGCTTAATCAATTTGAATTGAGCCTGACAAATAAAATGTCAAATTCTGGACAATTTCTATTTGAAATACGACGAAGAAAATGGAATTATGACAACCATTAAAAATAAATGCTCTCAGTGGAATTTATGAAAGCGTTACGCGTTATAAATTTTAGTACTATCGAGGAAGTAGCAATTTGTTCCCTCATAGAGGACAGTCATTTCTAATTTTGAATGTTCTAAAAATTTTATAGATCTTGGATCTTGGGAAAAACGAGTTCAAGTATTTGAACCGAGAAGAATTTGTTGGTTTGAACCATCTGAGAGAGCTTTATCTGGACGAAAATCAAATTTCTGCAATAACAGTAAGGAATGCTCTGAAATATATCCGATAAAACCAAAGTGTATTGAGGAAGAGAAAAAAAGTTTTAAAAGCATTGCATTGTGATTGTCTTTTCCCAATAGGACGACACTTTTCGGTCATCCAGACTAACAGTCCTTTCCCTCAGTTCGAACCGAATTGTGAGATTGGACAGGAAAGCATTTGAGAATGCAACGGTGGCTGAACTGGACTTGTCTGGAAATAAATTCGAGTCCTTAGACAAAGCCATGTTCACGACTCTACGAAGGAATCTCTCAAGATTGGATTTGAGTCGAAACCCAAGACTCAAGATTCACTCTTTGATGGTTCTTCTCTCAGAAAATACTCTCTTGAAGAAACTGTCTCTGGCCAGAAACGATTATACTGATCTACCATTGGACATATTTGAAAGACAACGACGACTCGAATTTCTCAACTTGTCCGGCAATCATTTGACGGTAATACAAAAAGTATTTTTACAAGGAATCATACCACACGTCTGATTGAACATAACTGTAACGAGGATTTTTATTTCAGGATGTTTATACCCATCAGTTGACACCACTCGGGAACCTCAAAGTCTTGGACTTATCCTATAACAAATTGAAAGGAATGGACTCCGACATTTTGACACTGATAGACAGACTCTACAATTTTCGGGAACTCCGACTAGTAGGAAATCCTTGGGCTTGTGATCTTTGCAATATCCCTTCACTATTACGTTGGATTCAGGTGACACCACTCTTCAGACAGGGATGTGTACATGAAAGCGGTAATTTATGTAAAATAATCAAAATTGCATCCTGACAAAGATTTATTTCCTGAATTTTATTTGGAGTTACTTACCGTAAACCCCCGAACAGAAACCCGGGTTACTATTTGTTCAAGCAAGTTCGCAGGTCACAGACTTTCACCACTTTCTGCATAAGAATATATGGAAAAAGGTGGAGAAAGACCCGGTTAGTATTCGAGACCGGGTTACTATTCGGGACAGGTTACTGTTCGGGGATTTACGGTAGTCGAAACGACTGTTACAAAAATAACCAAAAAATATGTCTTTTTAAAACAGGAGAATATTGTCTTCGTTGTGCATCCCCACCAGCACTTTTGGACAAACCAATCTTATCATTAGAAGAATCTCTTCTTGAATATTGTAACAGTAATGTTGAGCCAGCATCAATTTTAGCAGCTGACCCAAGATTTGGGTTATTTATTGGGTGTGCTGTAATCCTGATCGTCCTAGTTGTCGCTGCAGTTTCAATCATTCTACACTCAAGGTGGCATGCTGCCCACTACTACACTCATGAAGAAGATCGGCCTGAAATTGGAACTCCTCCAGTACCACCGGACTATGACCATCTAGCCGTCAATGAAGGCTTTGACAATCTTTACTTCAATGGGAATGGAAACAAATCCAAAATGATTGCCACCATTGAGGAAATCACTTTTGACTCTCAATACCCTCCCAACTGCATTGCCCCAGAACTAACGAGTTTCAAACAACATCCTCACAGTAGACCCACTTCAGCATCTTCTCCGATGTTACTACATAAACAGAATCAGTCTAATATTCACAGGTAGTCAGTATCCCATGTCTTGGAAATGATAGAATGTAGTAGAGATATGTACAGAATGTAGACAATACAGGAACCTGTACTGTCCGATCACCTCAACTGGACGACCGCTTGGCTGAGATTTCCAGGTTTTATAGTGTCATACGCCGTACTATACCCAATGAACCCGGTCGCCTGGGACAGTTTTTACTTTGTATCTCGAAAGTGGTCACCCAGGATAGGCTTCCCGCAATTCTTATTTCTTCACAATTTTATCACATATTCTAAGGGTAGAGGCTGTAAAAAACTGACAAATATTCAAATGCTCATCCCCGTGTAATTGTTGAAGGCGATTCGTCGGAAGGTTCAAGTGATTCGTCCTACAATTTCAAAGCCAGTTCTGAATTCCAAATCCTAATTTTAACCCGGAAACTTTTACCAATATTTTCGCGCCTGCTATTTATGAGTAGTTGGCTATTTTTGTGTTCCCAGCTCCAGAAAATGCTGCCAAGTGTAATCAAGAAAACTCCATCCCTATTCTCCTATCTCCTAAGAGCATTTTCCCAAAATATGTACAAAATAAATAATCTCTTTGCTGGAACTACTAATGAGTACAAGCTTCCAATTAAATCTAGAATTAAAAATGGTTCACGTAATGACTAAGATTTACATAAACTTGTAGAGTAAATGGATATATTATTATGAGTTTAAAATTAAATGTAGATACTCATCACAGTAATCTTACATGGTATGATATAATATAAACTGAGCATTTGTTAGTGTTAGTAAAACTAAGAATTGATGAGCTTTTATTTAAGAAAAAGAATTGTCTTCATATCTCGTTCATTATTGATATTGTAAAGTGATCTGTATTATAAGATAAATGCCATAGAGTAAGTAGTGAATGCTTTTCTTATCTCATGAGTGACAAATGATAACATTTTTGTTATTTCGACGAAATGAATTAAAAACCTAAGTGGTAAAAAGAACTCGGTTTACTATTACGTAGTTTTAATTTCAACGTTTAACTGTTCCTAAAACTACTAACAATCAATGTTGTAATTCGTGTATATTGCAAGGATATTATAAACACTGACCTTCTATTTACTTAAAAAATAATGCACACAACACTCGATCACACCTGGTACTAATATGTAATTTTGCTCAGACTTGATTTTCGTCTCTTCACTCTCACGTCTTTGGTCCTAGGTTGAGTTTATATCTTGTGACTTAATATTTTCCTCAGTGGACCGACTACTGTCAAAGTCCAAGTCACTATCTTCCGACGTAGAAGAATCGTCCGATGGTTTTTCCGGTTTCTTGGGTTCTGAAGTACTGGTTCCGGGTCCTGGTTGATGTTGATTGTCTTGACTTTGTTGTGGCACGGGTTCTGGTTCGGCGAACCTTGATATTAATTGGCACATTGCTAGTGTGATCAGAACGAGGACAACCATCAAACAAATAAAATAGAAACGATGAGTGCCCCAGAGAATCATGACTAGACCCATCATGTAGCATAAATACCGTTGCATTTTCCACATAGTTCTACAAATAAAAAAAATATTTACACCAGTTCCATCGTGTCTAATTTTAATTCAAAGAAAAATTGACTCACGGGTTAAAATCAGGGCAAAAATCTTGCCAAATAATAGCAATAGCGGGAGTCAGCATCAGACATAAGTAGAGTGATAAATCCCATTGTGGAATCTGATTGAAACTATTCAATAGAAAGTCAAATAAATGTTTTGTCTTCAATTGAAATAAATATCTCTATTTCACTAAAAATCAGATATTACCTGAAATTGTTTATCCAGAATATGAGACTTGGAAGATTATACAGAGTCAAGACGAACCACAACATAGAACAATGAATATGAAAGTTGATTGGAGACAATATCTCCCCAACATTATTGACCTTTCCGCGTAGCAAATTTTCTAAAACATCTTCATATAATTTAAATATCTGTGACAAAAAAATCAAACATTAAAATTGATTCATCGAATTTTAAATGATTGTTAAATAAATCCTCAAGTTGCCTACCTTTACTAAGTACAAGACGAATCCTATCGCCAGGCCCATCGTACCGCAAGTAGTCAATGAGAGTGATATAATGAGAACAGCGATAGTAATTGGAAATTTTTCAAGTGTGATGGTTAAAGCTATTTCGGCCACTTTTTCAGGTACATTTCCCAATTTCTTTGAAAGAAATCTAAAGAGCACAAATATTTCAAATTATTTCATTGCCAACCGAAGAGCAAAAAGAATTTCTTTACCTCGTTGTGAATGAGTGGACAACACTTCCAGATCCAAGCATTACATAATAGGCTCCAGTTGCAACAATCAGAACCAACATGTACGAAATGAGGTAAGAAATCATTGGTATGAATATCGTAAACTCTGATGGACTCATCATTGTCGGTGTTCGAAAATCGTTCCTACAAATTAAATTTCGGAAATATTAATGCCTATTAAACAACCACTCCCTCGCAGAAAAAGTTACATTTTAATAATTTTGATCTCTCAATATTTTGAAGAATTATGAATGATCATAATCTATTTTGGAACTCACGGTAACAGAAGAATCAAAAAAGCCATAATGAAACCAGGAAGAAGTGTGAGATAATAAGCTTTCGTAATAAGAATTCGATGAAAGTTTATCCAGTCTTTTGGCTTCTGGAAATATAGTGTCATCAGTACTATACTCGTGAAGTGACTCGGTAAGAAACGCCAGTAAGTTCGAAATATTTGACCAGCTGTTTCCACCCACGCAATTTTAAGGCTACGTGACCATGAAGATGAAACGTAAAATAAAATTAGAGTCGATTCCCTTTTTATTTTTATAACAAAAATATTGCATGGTTTGGTAACTTACCTTATGGTATATTCGCATCCCCGAACCAAATAAACTAAAGCGTGAGCAGGAGCTGACCAATCAGTAAATCGAACCAAAAGACTTTCGTTCCTAAATCAATGAAAAAATATTGTTTTGAAGATTGACAGTCTGTTCAAGTGCAATGGCAACTCCAATAGATTTAAAAATAATGACCTAGTGTAGGGTGTTGTACTTTGACAATAAATAAATAAATAACCTCAGTAAGTTGTGAGTTTGGAAATTCCCATTGCGAAAAATTCCAATCGCATTATTAGCCTTGCAGACAGAATTGTTATTATTTTCGGTGTTCTCCAATTTCGCAGTAAGTTTCCACGCAAATGCTTTGCCCAAATCAGATGTATCCGGGAAAGTGAAATTGTAGAACATGGCTCCGTTGGTTTGAATCTTCGCTCCCATAACGTTGGATCGGTTCTTTCTGTTATACACTTCTCCATTGACTGAACTCTGAAAAGAGATAATTCCATTCCTTCATTTCCAATTATGCTGCGAACAAAACTAAAACTAATTTAGCTAGAACATTTCTAGTGCTAGAATTTTGGAAAAAATACCCATTTGTTTAAAATTTAGTATTCTTTTCAAAATGCTTTGACCTAAATTGACAAAGTGATTAAACTTTATGAGAATGTGACTATTTGAAACAAATCGGTATTTTATTTTTCAAAATTCTAGCACCGAAAAAGTGAGAGCTAGATTAGTTTTAGTTTCGCCCTAATATAGTTGGTACCGTCGTAGAAATCAATCCAAACCTTCCTTCATCCGCAAAAAACCAAAATTGACAGCAGATGAATTGAAAATAAATGCTTAATTCTACTCTATAGATCCAGCGGTAAATAACTTACTGGATATTTATCGGCTTCCAGTTTGACTACGAGGTGAGAGAATTTAAAATTCTTCATCGTAGAATAATCAATGTGGATCGCCTTTGTCCTTCGGTGTGAGGATGGAAGAAATTCAGTCTGATTACTCAGATTGATCATTTCAGAACTACAGAAATTATGAAAAATTTCTGTTATTGTAAACACAATTCAATTCTTAAACAATTATCAGATACCACTCACCAAATCCTGACGTCATTAATAATCCTTTGATTCGAGCACCCAAAAATCCAATTCTTTGATTTTGTGTTGGTCGTTGTTATTAAAATCGTATACTCATTTGGATCCCCTTTAACTCTTTCCTCAAATGTGATTTTGGGGAACATAATGTAAGTTAACTGGTGGGTGGGAGATTGGAAGTATTCAAGCTTGAGGTATTCATTCCATAAGGCCGAAGGCGGTTTACCAAATTCAATCTCGACAGGATGAGCTGCATGGTAAGAATCCCCAGATGTTTTCTAGATATGCACACCAAACATAACGACGGAAAATATTAACAACTCAAGGAACATTACGTTTATTATAATGCGACGTTTCAGAAAGACCAACCTTCAAGAAATGATACTCCAATATATTCGTCCTCAATGTGATGTTGTTAGTGATCGTGTAATAATTCGTCTTTTTCGTATACTCCACCAAATCGAATAACGAACGAACAACAGTCATAACCAGTTGCTTACACCAAACTATGCAGAGGTGATCCGTTGATGCCCATACGCCAGGAATAGAAGGTGCCTAACAAATGAAAGGTATTTATGAAGAAAAATTTAGACTTATTTCAATAGACTTGTAGCATAAAAAACACTAACCGAAGTTTGAATGTCGTTATGTGACCACTTTGTCAATTTGTTGGGGATAATGAGATCTCTGTCACCTCCTGCCACACTGACCAAAGAAACCTGTTTCCCCTCTTTCTCCGCCAGCGCTGTCCAATTTCCTTGGACGTAATAGTAAAACAAATCTAGTTCGGGATCTGTTAAGATGAGTGCCCTCTGATGAGGTGTAGCGAGGGTAAAGATAAGATGAGATTTTATCTCATCTACATTGACAGCTTTGGCCACAACTCCACCCTTTTAATTTAGAAAGAACATTTTATACCGGGGTTGCAATTATTATTAAGGTTTCCGTTAAAGAATTCAAAACCGTAAATACTAACCATTGAGTGTCCAATTAGAACAACATGTTGATAATCATCGTAAAAACTGATAATTTTATCAACAGCACGACGAGTGTACTCACTCTGTCTCCCCAGAACATAACCGTAAATTCCAGACATTTCATCATGGAAGTCAATTGTAAAGAAATCAAAATGGTAAGGTGTTCGGTTGTTCAACCATTTTCGTAGGGCAACAGATGCAAAAGATCGTACTAGGAAACAAAATAAAAACAATTAAACTGTGGACAAGTGAAACACTAGCGACTTCTGTTTCGATACGAATGTAAACGCAAATAAAGTTGGGTGGTTTTAATCGGAACTGACACACAACATTAAACATTACGTGAAATTATTATTTTCAGTTTCAATTATATCCTACCTTGCTTATAAGATCCAGCATTTCCGGGAAGAAATAAGACCGGAATTCCAGTAAACTTGAAGTGCCTGACTGTGTCGATTTGTTTGCCCTCAGCATACGCGTATAGACCGTACATGGCATACTGTTTGTCCCCTTCAAGCTCCATCGGTATTTTCTGATAAAAAATTACAAAGAATATGAATAGAAAAATTCAAAATACTTCTTAATTGAACGGCAGACGTCTGACAGGCACTCACCACGTACTGAGGAAATTCATACATATAGGTCATCTCACATTTGTTTTTCTCCACATTTCTAACAAAATCGTAGGCTCCGACGATGAAAACAATGGTGAATAATGTACTTAAAATGTACACAAAAAAGTTCAGGACGTACACAGTCAGTTCGGAGTCCCGGATCTCTGCCTCTGTCTTATGCCACTTCATTGTCAACTTATCTATAAAACAAATTATTTAAAATTAATAATTACTATTTATTTATTTATTTATTTATTTAGCCGTTTATTTCAAATCAGAGAACTGCAAGAGATATCCGTCAATACAGAACCTAGTTCATAGATAAAGA
>JAQGCA010003436.1:0-11806 GCA_034698945.1 Protaphorura quadriocellata | reverse complement strand
AAATAGGGGAAGGCGATTATGAACCTCCCTGTGTTAAGTTGAGACTAAAATTATATTCTAGACTGCAATTAAATTATTTACCTTTTATGACTTCCCGGTAATCCTTTGCAAAAATGTAGAAAAAGACAAACGGCACTCACGACTGACAATTTTTTTTTGCAAGAGTCACTGTCACGAGTAAAAGACTTGTGCGGTTGAGTTGGAGGAGTGTTAATGATATTTATTTGGAGTTAACTCTTGACCCAAGTGTTTTTATTCACCTTCACTTTCCTCCAACCTCCAACTTATTATGCAATTCTTCTTCTCCTCATGTTTGTTCCGTATAGACAATTGCAAATTTCCAATTCACACGTTCCATTCTTGACACACAGCTTCATTTCTTTTGACATCCATGGGAAAATCTGGTTGAAATTAACATTTAATTCTTGCTCGGTTAAAAATTTCAAAAAAAAAAAATTTTTGGAGAAGATCGCACATTGATGGGTCTGAATCGATACTTTCATGTATACGAGAACACGACCCTGTGAATCGACAGGCACTAAAGTGGGAATAATTAGCCACGCTTACCCTAAGCGCTCGCTGGCGCCGCTATGCACAACGGTTTTAGGCCATAAAAATATTGGAAATCATAGCGAATTGATGAAAGCCTGCTTGTACTAATTAATTTATTTTTTAATTCTAGGACACGTTGACAGAGCATTGAGTGACCGACTGACACGATAATATAGTGACTTACTGCCGGACTCGAATGCGGAAGATTTTGATGATGGTCATTGCAAAATTCAAAATGAGTTCATGCACTGCAGTCTCCACTGGTCTGCTTCTCTTTAATGAAGTGGAATAAAATGGTTCAAGTGCAAGGGAGAAAGTCGTTTGATTGTATAAATTAGATAATCAAGAAAAGTCACGCGCCTACGACTCTGACCTTCATTTCCCTTTACAATAATTGTACTAATTTTGTCATAAAAGGAAATAAGACCTCATCATCGCATATACTACACAGGAATCGTGAATTAGGCATCGGCTCTAAAATCCTTGGTTGTGAAATCAAATAAGAGAGTGATGGGAAGAAGTAAAAAATTATTCTGGTGTTGATTTTCGCTTGTCAAGGGGATTGTAATGACAAAAATAGGATTTTTTGCTTCAAATGCATTTGTCAGCCAAAACTCGAAAAAAGAATTTCAGAAATGACATGAAATGTTTGTATGCAATTGTTATAAAAGGTTTAGCCATAATCTTAATTTTACATATGTTTGGGAACGAAACATGGATAATATTGATTCATGTTGTTCGTGAGCACTTTAGCGTAGTAATCAAAACAGGACGCGTGTTTATAACTTTACCACAATTCTATGCATAAATGCAAAGGAAGGGCGGCACCTGCTTTGTCCATTTCGTCTATTTTCGTGTGCACAGTGAGCACTTCCGTTAATGCCAAATGTCAAGTAGTAATCCATGAGAATAATAATACAGGGTGGATCATAACCAGTTGAAGCCATAAAAATTAACCTGTCATTTTTATGTGCTATCTGACGAGATTCTTCGTAATCAAATTATTTTATTATTGTGTATTTCTTGCTTTTCGATCAAAGGTTCCACAAATATTATTTTTCGTGTGACTATGGCAGAAACCAACAATTCTAGAACAATTATTTCTTGTTTAATTCATAATTCATAAGCCTAATGATGCAATTAGCGAATGCGGTCGCTCCTGAATGAACTTAGAATAAAATCCAAGACGGAATTAGAGTATAGCATTTTTGGGTGGATTGGAGGCGAATGATTCCTCATTTCACAAAAATTAAAATTAGAAAATTCATTGTCTAAATTAGTGTCTAAAAAGTCCTGGCAGTTTTAACTCTAAAGGAAATTTTGCTTTGACTATGGAGGTGAGGGAATTATTTTGGTTTACCGTGTACACAAAGTACGTACTTTAGAACGGCTCTACCGCAATATAACACAACACTATCCACTTATAATAATAACGTGCGTATTTTGTATATGTATGTATGAGTGCATGTAAAACTCACTTATCCTTCGGACTATAATTTGGGCTTCGTATTACTTTGTATTTTTTTGTCCACAGGAATTTGAAGGTAGTGTTGAGGAGAAGAACTCCATATGCAAATTCCGTTTACATTTCTATTTCTATTCTCAGCCTTGCCAATTCAACAAGAATTTAAGAGAAGAGAAGGGAAATCGCTACACAGTAAGTATTACACTAAATCCACGCACAACGCTTCATCTCGGTCTGTGGTTTTGTTGAATAATTTTATCAGGTAAATATCAATTTCATTTTTTGGTAGATTACTCGTTTTTTTATTCGCAGATTTTCAAATTTGGTTAAAGGAGATGGCGGCGGGGCATGGTAAAATCCACATCCGTGCGACTTGCCTCAAATTTGGCACAGTGATAAAATCCGACCTGTTGAACGAAATGACTGAACCATTAGTATTAAAAAACGCGTCACCCCGGGGCGCGAAAAATTTGGTGTGTCGTCCCCTGTTGACAGCAAGATTGACCTTACAGAAGTTGTTCCACGTGTTGGGATGACCAACTTCTCCCTCGGCAGTCAAAGGTTGGGGTCACAGGTCAAGGGAACCATACCTGTGACCTGGGATGATTCCCTTGACCTGTGACCTTTGACCGCAGAGAAAAGTGCTAGAGGGAAAAGTTGCTTCTCCCAAGAAGTGGAACAACTTTTGTAGAGGTCAGATTTGCTCTTAACATGGGGCGACACACCCAACTTTGTCACCCCCTGGGGATGACCCTTTTCTTAGGGATAATTGTCATCACCCATTTTGTTCTACAAGTTTACCATTGTGCAAAATTTGAAGCAAATCGCTCGGAAGGGAATTTTCCTATGACCCCGACGGCATCTCAAGTAATTGAGATTCCGTCGGGGTCGCGTCTTGAGATTATCAAGTAAATTGAACTAATTGTTCGTCTTTATGTACATAGTGGCTATGGCGGGAGATGAGGAACCTGGGTGTTGTGACTACTATTGCGCCATTTGTTTCCCGGTCTGCTACGTGGCTGGAAAACGTGGTTGTTGCAAAAAAGATTGTTGCATTAATTATTGGCTTGGCTGTCTTTGTTGGATCCCGGCCGTCATTCACGCATTCAGCATCATGGGTGAAGAACGAGATGGCGTTGGAAATACGATGAACATGCAAACTCCCGTTACTCAACAGCCACGCAATAATTAATTACTTTATTTTACAAAAAAAAATATACTTTCCATTTTTCAAAAAATAAATTCCGGCGTTTCTTGTTGTGTTAAAAGGTCCGTCATTGGCCCAAAAAAGTAACTAAATTGGACAAGTACGGACTTACCTGAAAATAATGTAATCTCATGAAGACAGTAAATATTGTCCTTAATTTTCCCTGTAGTGTAAATATCCATGTCAGAAATCGGTTAATATTTTCAACTGATGCGATTTTGGAATCTGAAATGCGACAATAGTTAAAAAGTTTCAATGATGTCCCCCGTGAAAATTGGCTAATCATGGGTTAAATCATATGCTCTTTTCGCGTAAACGCTGAGGGGTGCCTCTTACATTGATTAGCGAAAATAGAGAATACGATTGGCGAAAAACAGGAGTCAGTCATTTCTGCAAAAAATTTGAAGTTTTTCATGCAGGGTTGATAATAATTCATGATCTAGACCATAAAACCATAAAAGTTTAGAATTTAAAATGAATTACTCAGAGAAATATCCTATGACGCCGCTGAATGTGTAGACCCAGCCTCATACGCGCCTTCCTTGTTCCATTACGACTTTATTTAACTCTGTCTCGTCTCGGCGAGTGTTTGTCGATGTTTTAAATTAAGATGAAACGACAAACCATTGTAAAACTCAAAAATTAATAGATACTTTGGATTCGTCGAATTGTAAGTACAGATATGATTACCACCCGTACAGATATTTTTAGTGGAATCTACATAGAGCTTTAGTAGATGGCAGTAAAAGACGACTTCGAACAACTGAAACTTGAAACGCAGGCCGGGTTGCACTAATTACCAGGGGGTCGATGGACGATCTTCGACCGCCATCTTGATTTTTGGAGGATATGACCTATTTTTTGGTCATCAAAATGTGACCCGATTTGACCCATTTTTTTCGGAGGAAAAATATCCGAAATTTTGTTTCTCGGAAGTTCGGAACATTTCGACCCTCTGCTAATTAGCACGGGTCGTCAATTATATAGTGTTTATTTTTTCTTAGACTACTTTGTAATTGGCGCGTCGCAAACTCGATTAAATATTTGTTGAGGCGAGTGCAAAAAAGGTTACAAAATCCGGACAAAAATATAAGTTCGAAAGGACCCTAGTCAATTCGTATGGAAGCTTGTGCTCCGATTATCCGATTTTCAGGCTTTAGTTTTTCTTTTCGTTATTTTGAGTACAAAAATCACACATACCTTTTTGAAGCCCAAATATGCTGAACTTTATGCCCAAGAAAAAAATTTGAAAGTTTGACCTCAACTTTGGTCAGAGAAGTCTGCTGACTTCTCAGGTAGGGTGTTCACATATGTCTTAAGGACGGCCGTATAAACAAACTGTCATGGCGATTTACCAGTGTTTTTCTCGGTTGACCAGTTTGACTATCCCGGCCGTTCTCAATGTCCGATCTTCTTGAAATTTTTTATGGTGACTCCTAATGACGTCAGGGGGGACGTACGACGGAATCAAGGACTAAATCCTAAGGGTGTCATTGTAAAACAAAATCTAGCGACTTAACAAAAAAAACAATTCAATCGACTTTTCTTTTACATCTTCACAGAGACCGCCCAAATGTTGAAAAACCTTGTTGGTTGCCGCCGCGAGTTTAAATTCGCAAACCAGGATATCTCATAAAATTAAAAATAACTGGACGTTTGTTTGTGCTTTAATGGCTCTTATGGTGTAAGGTTCATACCGGAAAACCCTCATGCACCGTGCGCAAGACCTAAAATAATGAAATTAATTTTTCCCTCATGTGTGTACCTGTGACCTGTTGTTGAGGAATAATTCTTGGAATGCATGATTTGACACCCACTCCATGTTGGGTATCAAATCATGCATTGCAGGGGTCGGAAATGTATGATTTGACACCTAGTCCACGGTGTGCGGCATCTAATCACGCCTTGTAGAAAGTACTCCTTACGATACCCCAGTATGTAGGCAAAATATTACAGCAATTTCTCAGTATTTCTGAGGCTAAAAGTAAAGGATACCGCACAAAGGGCCCGGGAAATAATCTCCTGTTAGAATTGGCTCATATTTTGATATGTTGTAGCCCTTGACCTCCTGGACAATATTTCTACAGGTCCCAACACGAAAGGTCAACTCCAGTGACCTCCAAAGGTCACCAAAGTTCGACCCCCGGTCCCCTAAAAAATGACCCCTACAAAAGTTGTTCGACTCATTGAACTTTCTTCTCTGTCAATTTTTTTGCGGCCAACCCCCGAGGCCACTGGTCAATCTGTTGAATCATGACCGTGACATTGACCAGTGACCTCGGGGGTTGGGCGATGAGAAAAATGACAGAGGAAAAAGTTGCTTGTCTCACTGAGTGGAACAACTTTTGTGGGGGTCATTTTTTAGGTCATGAGTGGACCGGTGGTCGAACTTTGGCGACCTCTGGAGGTCACCAGAGTTGACCCATCGTGTTGGGACCTGTAGAAACATTGTTCAGGAGGTCAGTGGCTACAACATATCAAAACATGAGCTAATTCTAACAGGGGATTACTTCCCGCGCCCTTTGTGCGGTATCCTTTTACATACAACATGTGTTCAAAATAGTTGAAAAGAATTTCTGTTTTACATTCCAAACCGTAATAACAATTTCAAACTCAAATACATTCAGCCAAAATTATATTTGAACTTGCGCGTCTGAAGTTCATATTGTTCACGTTCATGTCCATGTGACGCAACGATTTGGATTTGCAGTTTTTCAATGCGTGGCGGTAACCCACCACAAGGTTTTACAATTTTTAGTCAGTCTCCGTGAAGACGTGGAAAAAAAGTCGGTTCCGGGTCAACGAATTGGTTTTTTCGTCCAGTCCCCAGATTTTAATCTTTTATAGTTGAACCCTTAGGATTTAGTCAGTGAGTCAACAGGACGTCCCTCCTGACATCATTAGGAGTCACCATAATGAATTTCAAGAAGATTCGACATTGAGAACGTCAAGGATAGTCAAACTGAAACTGGTCGACTGAGAAAAAAACCGGTAAATCGCAATGCCAGTTTGTTTATTTAGCCGCCCTGAACGCGAGAGTGAGGTCCAGTTCCTCGCTCACATTTCAACGGTTTTTGGAAAAATATATTTTCAAACAAAAACTTGTATACATCTTTGTGACCGTAACATTGGCCATGGAACAAAAATACTTCAGCATATTAAGTTTGGCCGCACACATCACTCACCCATTTTGCCTCTTTTATATTTATTTTTTTATTTTTTTTCCAATTCCTCGGAAATTCTGATCTTTCAAAAATCGGAATAACATTTTCGAAAAATTTGAAATTTCTATTATTGAGTTTTTAAAGATTCTGTATTAGTATTACTTAATTGACTGCACTGACGGCAACAAATATTTAGTTGAGTTTGTGACGCCCCAATTTCAAACCAGTCGAAGGTAAAATACATGTACGAATGCAATCATTCATATTTCTTTGCACGTATAGTTCAGGTTGGGCCGCTCTTTGTAGACTTTAGTTCATACGCTTTAAGTTTCTTTGTGTTGTGTCCACTTTACATGCGATACATCAATTATTCTGGAAGTAAAGGAGGCTGGCTTGTTGAGCTTATGGGAAAATGAACATTAACAATTGAAGTACTCGGGTGTGTTGAAGCCATTTACCAGATACCTAAAAAATGATGATTCCATGTGTAGAAATAGTGACATTTTGCCATGTAATTTCTTCGCACGTTTGCACCGGAATCTTTTTAAGGTCTGAAATCTCATCGACGAACCGTTTTGAAAAGGAATGATTTCGCAAATTTTAGACACTTGATTCAGAATTTGTACAATAGTAGTAGAAGACATTCAAGACTCAACTTAATTACTATGCGGACATTAACAAAGTCTTTCTGCCTCGATAAATATTTGTGGACGGTTGTCAATAGTTAGTTTAGTCCTGTGACCACACAAGTTTTTCGTCCGAACGGTAGATTTACACGTTTGAGAAAATGGATAGGTATTTACATATTTAACGTGCCATTTGGCTCCATTATTTACAATTTAATATGAGTTAATGTTCGTCCTTAATTGCACTGTATTTTAAATCATTAAACTCATAAACTCCTTGGCTCACGAATTGTAGAATTCGTCAACGATATTGCCTGGCAATCGATATTCTTGCAAGGAATAGACTGTTGACTCCAGTACATGTATTTTTGATGTTCATTACTTTTATTCTTAAAGTTTGCAATCCAGTTCAGCCGAAGTCACAAAAATTTGAGGTCAGTTCCATTTTCACCGTCCTTCCTGTGTACCGTCTGAACATGTTATCGTAAATCCACCATTGCCGTAATGTCAACCAAAAATGAGTTAACAGAAGACCACAAATCTGTGCAACCGATCACGGAATGGACCAATTTGATAAAAAAACTAGTTTCCTATGGAGAATTATTGAAAGTTTTACCTTTCGAGTGGGACTACTCAAAAAATAACATCTGTGAATCAAAACGACGCTACCCTCGAATCTGGTTCCGCGTCAACTTTGGACTCGACACAACTTACCGTATTTTACAATCCATTTACTTCATTTACAGTTGGAATGTCATGACGATTCCCGTGTCTCAAAAAATCATTCACATATACCTAATTCTGCTAAACATTCGTGCCATTGATATCGGGATAGTAAATGTGCAAAAACCAGGAGATATCGTCGCCTTGACGAATCAAGTATTGTTGCTCGAAGTGAATGGTAAGGTTTTCTAGTAATTAATATTGCTATTATTGTTAAATCTGCGTATATCATAAAATTAGCAGAATCTTGGCAAAATCCTTCGCAAGGTACATCAGATCAAGTCAAGGCATGGAAAATTGTGCTACGGACGTGGTTTGCGATGGGAATTCATATTCTTTTCTCGGCTGTCTTCCTACCTCAAGGCATCAGAATCCTTTATCCGACATTTGATATTCGGGAAAGACTTCAGCTGTTAATCATTGGATTATTGGCAGTGCCAATGCACTATTATCGACTCATCCTGATGGCATTCCATCTTCTCCTACTCACTGCCTACACGGATATACAACAGAAGAAGATTGCGAGGATGTTGTAAGGACAGATCATATTTCATTCAGTTTTAGATAAATTGCGTAGTAATTGGTTCCAATATAAAGAAAACGAGGAGGATTTGTTCTTAAGACGGGAATATCTCTTTGGTGCTTTAACTTTGTTACCGGTTGTTTTCGTGCCCTAAAAACTATTGCTTTTGTGTGTGAATTATCTGTTGCCTTTATGTAGTACAGGGTATACCCAAAATAATATCGCACAATTTATTCCTTTTTCTTATGGGTGAATATATGTTACGAGAAACCCGACCCCGCTAGCGGTGGGAGGGTGAATGTACCCGTAGTAGTAGGAACAATTATTAGTACCTTAAAATGGGTATGTTTCTTTATTTGTTTGTCAGTAGAATAAAGCATTTCTAGAAAAATTCTTAACAAATTTCTCGCGCATCCTGATCTCCGGGTCAACCGTGTCATTGGGAGGGTGGATGGTCCTTCTCCACGTGGACGTCTGAAAAGAATACCGTGGGTTATTTGAAATTGTGGAAAATATGGATTCTTAGTGGAAAATGTGAATTTCTAGTGGAAATTACGGTTTACATTTATCGTACGGTCTTTTCCATAACATGCGGTCCGGTCGATGACAGCAGTTAACGTGCGGTCCTGTCGTTGACAATAGTTAACGTACAGAGAATCAAATAGTCAAAAGTATCTCCCAAATCAAATACTGCCCAGTTGTTTAGTCACAATTAGTGTTTAAAAATGAGTGGTAATTTTTTACCGGTTGGGATAAAGAACTTGTCTTCATTGGCCTCAATTTCCAATTTTTAATTTCGTTGAAGTCCAGAATTTTGAATTCCCCGAAAGTCCAACAAATTTCATAAAAGTCCGACGGATTTTCCGAAAAGTCCAGTGAATTTTCAAAAATGTCCAAAGTTTTCTACCCAGTCAAATTTAAAAGTTCGGGACAAAATGTGCATGTGGATGGGAAACTGTGTCCGCGACGGCGCGACGCATGAGATCATCCTCGACTTCACTTCACATTTATGTTGCAGGACATCATTTGTATTTCAAAAATAAACCACTAAATATGCCGGAACAAACGTAATAGTTTTCACGTTAGACATGTACTACAGTACACAGAATACATTTGACATGCCCACTGTGAATCTGAAGTTCTCAAACCGTGCCGGGTTTGAGAGTGGATGGTGACAAAAGTTGGTCATGTTTTGACTGCCTGGTTTAACCCTTACTGAGACATACAAAGTCCCTGAGTCTCCGCTCTGCGCTTAACTCCCCCAAACACACAAAACATAGATGTCGCGCAAGCTAGAGAAGGCCCGTTACGTGTAAAACCGTGTGGACGAGAGAGGGAAATAAGCCCCGAAGTACGTACGGGTTAAAATATCGGCATAAGCCCCGATGCAAGGCAATGTGAAAATATCGCGTACTCACTAACGTGCGTGCTCTTCTATACATTTCCTAACGTGCGTGCTCTACAGCTTGAGTCCGTCTCACTCTTTCATACGCAGTAGCTTTTCTATCCTTGATCACATGTGTCACTACTCCCCTCCGCACCAAGCTCCCATCCCAACTCGTATAATGCATTTGGCATGGGCTCAGACCAAATGCATTGGATGGGGAACTCCCCTCCCCACCACGGACAGACAATTGGAGTCCATGGCCTTTTAATAGTATAATTGCCGATTTCAATGGATCGATCGGAAGACATTTTGAATCAAAAAAGCTTTTTAATCAAGCTTTCAGAAAACAATTGTTATGTGTTGTGTTGTATGTGTAATTGAATATATGTTATGGCCATTAACATCACCATTCAGCTGAGCTAACCTGTCAAGCATGGATTCGAATGAAAATTCAAAATGTCACAGTACATTTGCTTTCGCTGACAAATTTGTATACTTTGTGAGAGTGGCATTTTGTTAGAATAACATGGGAATGGAGATACAAAAGTTAAACCTATCTGATCCGACCGGTGGCCATTGCCTTCACCGGTCAAACATGGGTTAGGGAGTAGCGATTTCTACTCTTACCTAACTCAGGGACACGGTACTCACGGTCGTCCTCGAACCATACGTTACCTTAATAATTCCTTCATTCCTAACGTTATACTATATCATTCACAATCTCATCTCACAATTTTTAGACGAGAAATAGCATCACAGCCAGTAGGACAACTGCAGTTGAAAACCTGGACCAGCCAAACTCTCCGTCAAGAAATTCGAAACTACAAAAAAGCGACGATATTGAATACAGCTTATAAATTACTCTACAATGAATGGACATATTTAGTTTTCGGATTCACTCTACTCGGCTCAACAGTTCTAATCACTTATGCTATGACTCTACTCTCCAACTCAAAGCAAACTGCATACGTCGGAGTTACAAGTTTTGCGTTCATCATGCTCTACACACTCCTATTTCTCCTCCTCAACTCAATGTCGAAGTTGAGTATTTCCTCAACTGCATTCGTTCAATACGAATCTAAATTATCATCCAAATCAGCCTGGAGGAAGGAATGGTTGTCTCTCAGACCCATCAATATCACGTTGTCGAATGTATTTCAATTTAGAAGAAATATTCTTGATTGTCTCCATATTGTTGCAAACCAAGCATTTACACTCATTGTTACGTTTCGATCAGATACATTTCAGGCCTAAGATCGTTAGAATCCCGCGAAGGGTCCTCAACATGTTTAGTAGTGGTCATGACGTAAAAGCAAGTAGTTGGATCATTTCACTACATTACATGCCCTGTGTTGAGCTCTCGGAATATTATAAACAAGCTACACTGCAGTTCCCGCAAGTCCAACTTTTAAAATTACATGCACCAATATGTGTAACCTAATCACCTTCCTCTCAATAATTGTAAATAACTCACAGTCTCTTGACTCACAGACTTTATACATAACTTGCCAAATTTTGACTTACCTTCAGCCTTATTTCACTTTTAGCCAAATAATTTTAGTTTACGCAGTATTGGATAGAAAAAATTCACTAATAATTCATTAACTTTGAATTGAATAGTTTTAGTTCTTGTAGTTGTCTGAATGGACCTACCTTGAATGGCATACTCAGCAATTGACGACATATAAGCATGAACTAGCGAAACCATAACCGTCCTTTTATAGTTACTAGCCTTTCAATAGCACACATTTTCCCCACCGCTGCCCTTGTTTTCTTGTCGGCTTTATCATAATACAAATCATAATATTTTAACAATAATAAAATAACGAATTTTCGCACGATATGTCGACTTAGACGTGCCTTATAATGTTTTTTTATTAAGCCTTCTTCCCTTCATCGTATCGTTATGGAATTTTAGAGATATTGTTCTGCGTTGTTTGAAAAGACTCGATTTCTAGTATCTAAATCATTCGGTTGAACTAAGTACAACTTAAAGGATAGTACACGAAGCTCCGCCGTCAGAATTGACTGCATTTTGTGTACATTATAACTGAAATAGCTGCGCCGCCTGTTGATCCAGCTCTAGCCCGTTTCCACAACCGATTGAATCTCTGACAATTAAAATAGTGAAGCAGTTTGTTAAGCCGATTACCATTATT